>QVRM01000769.1:475000-535295 GCA_003439945.1 Dermanyssus gallinae
CGCGCTCCGTAGCCGGCTCGTCAAGCCGACCAGCCAGCCAACCAACGAATGGACAGACGATCGCTTCAGCTCTCGGCGCTCTTCGTTCTGTAGCCGGCAGTGGGTCGTCGTCATCGTCGTCGTCGTCGAGGTCCATGCGCCCCGCGCCCCTGCCCCCGCAACTGCAGCGCTGGCCCGATGCTCTTCGCCCGTCGCTGCCGATGTTTACTTTAGCCGCGCGCCCGCGGACGGGACGGACGAACTAAGGAAGGAACGAAGCAACCAGGCAACCAAGCAACGAATCCAGCAGTCATCTATCTATCCATAGCCATCCAGTGTCGCTTCGTACGGCAGAAGAAGAAGAAGAGGCGGCCGCGGTGGCGGCGACAGCGATGGCGATTTTGTTCCCAGGATCTGCTGGCGGTGATCCTGTCCTGATGATGGTGGTGGCATGATAGTAGTGGTAATTGTGATGCTTATGGATGATGATTACGATGGACGATGATGATGTGGATAATCGTGATGCAAATGGTGGTGGTGGTGGTGATGATGATGATGATGAAGCTGATGATGAAGATCTTCAAGCTCAAATGGTGGTGATGATGCTTGCTTGCCATAGTGGTGGCAGTGGTGGTGGTGATCGTAACGGCAGCGGCATGCCAGTGTTGGCAATGACCATTGTCGCCGGCGTTGGCGATATAGAAGATCTACTACCACCACCACCACACCACAGAGACCAACACAGCTCTCTGGGTCGGCGAACCAACAAAGCGGACGACACCAGCTGCAATGTTTACCCTCGCTGTTCACCTTCTCGCCCGCCCGTTCGCTTGCTTGCGAGGACGAGAAGTTGGGGACGAGGGTGACAACGAGGACGAACGAGGGGGTAACGGGCGCTCTCAAGGTGGTCGGGGGGTGGTCGGTGGGGTGGTCGGGATGGCGGCGGCGTTATCCACCTAGCCAAGGACTCGTCCGTCCTTCAGATCGAGGGGCGGCCTGTGTTGTTCAGGCGGCCTAGTCGGCCTATCCCGCCGAGTGGGGGGGAATGTGTGTCGTCGCCAGTTGTTGGTCGGAACGGGGGGGGGGGGGGTTACCACAGTCCCCCCGTGCGGTCGTCGAAAGGTAGGTTTGGTCGCCGCGCCGAGGAGTTCGCAAGCCTCCGACCGCAAGCGCCGCACCATCCCGCGTCCCCGCTGATTGTGGAGGAGGCGAGGTAGAAGGACGACGACGACGACGAGACTGAGAAGGCGACAATGATTATGATGATTATGACGATGATTGTGCTGCGGTCGGTGGTGAATGGGGGGCTAAGGAAGGGGGAAGGGAGGAGGTAGGGAATCGTTTGGGGGTGGCGGTGGAATAGTTGCGGTAAAGCCTGCCAGCGGTGGCTGGAGCAGTAACTGCAGCAGCAACACCAGTAGTAGTGGTAGTAGTAGAAGTATTCGTAGTAGCAGGAAGCTCTTCGCGCGAATGTTCCTGCCTCGACTGCTCAATCCTCCTCGAATGGTATCGCTATAAGACGGCCGATAGAGAGAGGGGGGGGTGGCTTGGCGGGGGTTGCTGACTGGCTGCGTGCAATGTCGTTGCGCGTCCTGCGCGCGATGATGACTGGGTGGCGGCGGTGGCGGCGGCGATGGCGGCTGCGGTCGGTCTAAAAACTTATCGGTGCGATTCATGGCTCTTGTCGCGTGTCGCGGATCTTCTCTCTCTCTATCTCTCCCACTTCGTCTCTCTATCTCTTCCGCGCGCTCTCTCCCTCTCCCTTTCTTTCCCCTCGGCTTTTCCATGTGCACGCTTGTGGAGTGTTCGGGCTCCTCCTGGTTTTCGTCGTTTGCCCTCATCAACATCGACAACCTTGCTCCTCCTGAACTTTGTCTCCTAACTGGGTTGTGCCACCACTGCTGGTGGTCGTGGCGGTGTGGTGCTGATGATGCTACTGCTGCTGCTGCTGTTGCTGCTGTGGTAACGATAGCCACCGCGTTGGCTACCGGTGAAGACCTCGTAGAAGTAGTAGTCAGGGTGATGGTGTTGTAGTAGTAGTAGTAGTAGTAGAAGTTGAAGCAAACGTACTGCCAGTAATAGTAGTAGTAGAAAAATGGCGACAATGACAACGACGAATCGAGAGGTGAAGTTGAAGTAAGTGAAGGCCGCCTACCTATGAATGACTACTGCCTGCCCTGCCTGCCTGCCTGTCTGTCTGTCTCTGTGACTCATGAAGCAACACCTCACAGAGTGCGGGCAGTTCTGTGCAGACAGCCAACCAGCCAGCCAGTTAGCTCTACGGCCAAAAGCCAAACAACCGGCGAAACAGGCGTCAGCCACCTCACTGATACGGGCGGACGCATGGACTCTATTCCCATCATCATCAAGAGCATCAGTATCCTCAACCGTACCATCACCTTCATCAACATCATCATCATCATTACCGCCTTCATCAACATCATCGCTTTCATCAACATCAGCATCATCGCCTTCATCAACATCAGCATCATTATCACCTCCATCATCATCATAGTCGTCGACATCATCGTCGCCGCTATGAAGACTACAAACAGCTCGCACGAACCTCATGACGAAGAACAACAACAACAATCAGAGGACGACCACAACAACAACAACAACAACAACAACAAGGAGATGAGAGGCTCATAGCAGTGCAACTACGGCACAACGACGGCGAGCCGCCAGCCAGTCTAAGCTTGAGTTTAAATTCATCATTGCAATCTCTTTGCTTTGAACGGCAGCCAGCGGGAAACTAGTCGGACAGGCGAGGAACGAAGCAAGCAAGGATGAGGAGGGGGCGTAAGGGCGAACTCTCGATTTCGAACAAAAGTCTGCGCTTTGTTTTGCATGCTTCGTTTTTTGTAGTAGTAGTAGTAGTAACCATAGTAGCCGTAGTAGAAGTAGTCCAGGACCGCTACGAAACGCCACGACCACGAATGCTCTGCTCTGCTCCGCTTCGCTCCACTACTCCACCACTTACTACGACGTACTAGTCCACTCGGAAGCAAAGTCGACCGCACCTCGAACCCCCTGCGTACGATGACCCCCGCCTATTTCTCTCGATCTCGGTCTCGCTTGATCCCTCTTTCGTTTTTCTGTCCGCTCTCATACAACCACAGATGTAGTGGTCGGTCGACACACACACACACACACTCTTCGTTCTCTTTCTCTGTCTGTTTGTCTAGCTATTGCTGTCGTTTTCTTTGCGCGTATCCTCAAAAGTTTCGACACGACCGCTTATTGGAGCGACGATTCTATCCGATTGTGGTAGCGTCGTCGTGACAAACACACCGACCACCATCCATGCCATCGGGGAGTGGTCATTTTTCATCGGGAATTCATAAATCCTCCCCTATGTTGGCTACCACCACCACCGTCACCGTCGCCTCCGCCGCCGCCACCGCTCTACTGAGCAGAAAACACAAGCGCGCTTTGTGCAAACTCTCGATGCTCAATTCGTAATGACTACCCTACATGGTCTATTTCATGTGGTGAACACATATATATATATATATATATATACATATTTACATCTCGCTGTAACACTTAAATGTCATTTTAATAAATATAAATAGTTATATATATATATATATATATATATATATAATATATTTAATCTTTTTTCATGCGTTACCAACAAGGATATGTCTCCATGACACAGTGCTACATTTCGCACACATAATAAGAAGCATAGGAACACGAAGATCTGTGTGGCCCATAAATATCTGCAAAAATGGTTTGAATTTCAAAAGAATATATGTATATGCTGGCCCCTGGCACTAGAACTGACGGCTAATTCGGTAGCCAGGACGCGCGAATCTAATGAACCTAATTAATGAGTCCCAACGTTAACAGGTAACAAACAGGTAGTGCTATGCTGATATGCCGCGTTATCACAAAATCGTTTACCTACGCGTGATTCGATCATGTTCCTGTACACGACCTGACCCTCTTTTGTGATTACATGACATGACTACATAATCTGCTATCTTGTAATGACTACCATGTGTCTGCTCCACGGGTCTCGCCCTAAATGAAGACTTTAGCGAGACTTCGATATTCTCTTCTTTTTCGACTGAGACAGGAAATCGAAGACAGACGCCGATTCACGCCGCAACTTCACATTGGCACCAATGATGGGCCAATGCAGCTAGCATTATATGATAGTCCATTCATCATTTAGTCGCTGCATCGCTAACTTATGATAAAGCGGTCTTTTAATGGCATCTCCCTCTTAGCAGTCGTTCGGGACAGACACTACTATTTAATAATCACATAAAAGTACGGTATTTACAGGTATTTTCGCCTCTGCGCATACGCGCCACAGGTAACCAAACTAATGAAGCGGCTGTTCCATATTCATGCAACGTTTGATCGATCACTACTAAGCGTGACTTATCGTATCCTTTAACAGCGCAGATTGTTTTGCTTGCTTATTCTCTCACTCTAACATCATCAGCTCATAATCAGTCGCCTCACTTTGACCTTGCAGACAGCTTTTTTACAGATAGTTGGGCTTGAAATCGGAAGTTCTCATTTTAAGCAACAATTAAACACTGAACGAATCTATGCGCCTATGTATGCTGACTACATAAATTGCTATCTAATACGATTGTTATGAATTGTACAATAGAAAAACGGTACATGAAAAAACGCCTGCCAAAATTCCAATCGTTCGCTGGCTTTTTTGTGTTTGTATAGTGTGAACAACCGCGGTTTAGTCTTTTTCTCTATTTACTGTTAAGCACTTGACAGCTATTTTTTTGGCATAGTCATTGTATGCGTGCCCATGCTTCACTGACAGTGTCTGTCTGTCCGCGTTTGAAGTCGGACACTGGCTCGAGCCATAGAGCAGGACCGCAGGCTAGTCAATTATACGGCGCTGGCTCGACTTCGTCCAGCTGTCTGACGAAGAGGTCACAGCGTCTCTGTAAGCAGGAGCCGATTAGGGCCGCGATGCCCAATGGGTTTGAGCGGGTTACAGAGAGACATAGCGCAAGGCCGAGAGAGATAGAAAGAGGTAGGGTGCGCGCAAGAGGGCGAGAGAGAGAGGGGGGGGGGAGAAAGAGCGCGCGGGCGCAAACGAGAGTCGAGAGGAAAGTGGCGGTGTGGTGACGGTGGTGTCTTACAGCGATGGCTGGGAATCATGGGGGACTTGTAGGAAACTGTACTGGGGACGACCCACCAGCTGGACAGCGTCGTAAGTAGGCAGGAAGCTCCAACGGGGGGGGGGGGGAGGTTTGGAGGGCGAGCGGTGTGTGAAGTCAGTTGCCCTCGGGGCCGGGCGAGGCCGCTTGGAAGGAAGCAGCTTGTTGAAGCATGGGCTTCCCAAGAAGCTGAGGCAAGTGGAGGAAAGGGGGTTGTCCGCAAGGGTGAAGAAGTCGAGTGCTAACGGTTCGAGTGCGCCAGCCAGTCATACTGAACGAAGGAACGAGCAGAAGCAGATGAACGAGCGGTCATGGCTCTGGCAGCAGGGTCATGCGGCAATACACGTGTAGTCGTGTAGAAACAGCAGCTGTCTCTAAGCCGGACCAGCAGCAGCAGCAGCAGTAGCAGACGGTAACACCCTCAGCAGTGTCTCGCGCAGTGCTGTGACACTACTACTACTGTCGTCGTCGTCGTCGCCACCGCCGCCGCCGCCGTCGTGTACCTGAGCCGGTCATTAATTTATATCAAATTAAGAAGACAGCTAGGCGGCCAACCAGGCAACCGCCAGGAGTCGGGGGTGCGAGCCAGGCGGGTAAGGCCGGACGGGTAGGTGTAGCAATGGACGGATAGGCACGAGGGAAGACCGACCAGCCGACCGCCAGCCGGAAGGTGTTAAGGCCTCTCTGTACGTGTTTCTCTCTGGGGATGGCCCGTTTCCGTTGTTGTTGCTGCTGCTGCTGCTGCAGTATCGTCTCTGCCGTCGTCTTACTCTAAGAGGCGGCAGTTGCGATGGTGGCGGCGTCGCCCTCGAAAAGGTGGCTGAGGCCAGGCGCCGCGCGACCGTCTCTCTTCTAGCCTGTGCCTGCCGCTGACAGCCCGCTTATAAATGGCTGCTGACACAATGTAACAACCACACTACCAGTACAGCGTGTCACCACTACAAGCTACAGCAGCTAGAAGTATGCTAGCGTATCGCTATTAGAGAGAGAGCAGCAGCTCCAGCAGCAGCAGCAGCAGATATACATGTATGTACATGCAGTGCGCCCTGTCTGCGGCTGGAGATGTACCCATCCAACATCCACCCTTCGACTGGGTGCCCCAATCGAAACCCTTCTTCTCGCTCCGTTTTGTTCGGTTCATAAGGACAAAGACAAGACAGCGATATATGCACATGCAGTAGTACAGCATACGTATGTTTACAAACGTATCAGCTGAGCGCACGTATGCACGACCGTACGCAAAAGTAGTGGTGGCTTTAGCCAAACAAGTTTGTATGACAGAGGTACTCACGGCTAAAGTTAGACATGTGTGCACAGCTAGATTGTATCGCTTTCTCTTTCTTGGTCAAACAGGCCATGGCCTAGACCAAGTAGACCTGAGTAGACAGAAAGTCAAGAGTCAGATGAACAACAGGTACTTTGTGTCGGTTATGTGTTTGTGTTCCCACTACACACTGTTTGTTTATGCAGCGCCTACAAGCGCAGCAGCAGCAACAAAAACAACGCGTGCCAATAAAAGACAAGCGATGAGAGTAACTGAATTTGCGTACAAACCGCCGTATATATATATATATATATATATATATATATAAATAAACAAGCAACAGTTTCCAGATTTTTCCGCTTGCACCGTTACTGTGGGGTGTCTATTTTTCTTCGATTTAATCGTTCATTTGCATTTTTGCACACTGTGTTTCTTGTCGCTTCGCTAGAGACGGCAGCGGCCACAGAGCGATATCTCACAGCTTCGAATCATCGGCACGTACGAGGAGGCGAACTGCGTCTCGGCGTCCATCTGTTTTCTTTGCTTGCTTCTCATCTGACCGACCAAATGTGATGAATTTGTTCGCGTCGAGACGCGTTGACGACGCGTCGAAGAGTTGACGTCGCTAAGCGCGGGAACGACGCATACACATGGTTCACAAATGCGCACAAACAAGCCATTGTTTGTGTGCCGTCGACGGCCAGTATGTCATCATGGTGACGAAATCTAGTCCAATATTTATCGCTAGTAATTAGTAAGCGCAGCAGTATTGATGATAGCCATAATTAAGTTGGTTTACAAAACTGTGGCTCGCTAGCACAATAACATCGACAATGCCAGCGTGAGTGACAAATGAGTCGTTGCAAATCGCTTGCATTCACGCGCTCATATATATATATATATATATATATATAAGTGTATACGGAAGTTCGTGAGGGAGAAGATCCTTCCCAGTGGCAAAACCGCAGCTAGCAAAATAAGCTTTCGACAGGTGTGACAGATCGACGGCAGTAATCATTATCACGTCAACCCGCGCAAAAGGTATATATATATATATTTATATGTTACCTAAGCGTGCGGCCTGTCTTCACCGCTGCCGCAGTTGAGCGAATCGATCATTCGCAGTTCAACTGGCGGCGTGTAAGTCGCAACAGCTCTTTGATGAAGCAGATGCAGACACTATTTGGTCTAGTAGATACACTTGTTCTAAGCGATCAAATGCTACAAGTTGTACGGTTATATATATATATATATATATATATATATATATATATATATATATATATGGTCAATCTATTTATATGTATGTATATATATATATAACATGTTTATCTATCAATGTTAGCGCGCAATAACAACAAATGTCGCTACGTCATTTTCAAGCTGACACGATGAGAGAGACAGAGAATGGTGGTGGCAGCAGCGGCGACCACACGTCTATGGCAGACTTTCACCAGGCAGACACCAAACGGATGAATTGATGGATAGATGACCGAGATTGGCTCGATTTCGATCTTCCATCGTTCCACTCGCCCAGGCGTTTCGGGTGTTTGGCGCGCACGAGGAGGTTTGCTTGTCGCTCTCGAGATTTGGTCGTCCAAGAAATGTCGACATAAGAGTAAAAACCAAACAACAACTACAAAAACAACAACACATTAATGACGGTGCTGACAATGACAACAACGTTACGATGCTGCGTGTCCGTCCGGTTTCAACCCGGTGCCGGTGGGAACGCAGTTTAAGCCTAAATCGCCCTTGTTGTTGTTGTTGTTGCCTTGTCCTTTTTTTGTTGGGTTCGCCTGGCTCAGCTCGGTTGGAGTACTCTCGGCCAACCGCCAATTCTACCGGACTAATTCTACTGGGTTTCGGCCGTCCTCACGAACACACACACACACGAGTATGCTTCCTTCTTCTTCCACCCCTTTTCTTTTCTTTTCTTCTTCTCCTTCTCCTTCCTCTCTTTTTCTGTTTCGTACAACTTCTGCTACGACTTATGCAACATAACAGTCGACTAGAACTCATGTTGCCATTAGTATACTACGACGTCATCACACAACAACAACAACTACCCCACCACTACACCGAGTCTACTTTGCTTTGCGCGCTTCGTTGTAGGTTTATTCGTTCGTTCAGTGGACGTTGGCTTTGTGTAGGTCGTGCTTGTGCGCTCTGTTGCCGTTTCTGTTGTTATTGTTGTTGTTGTTGTTGTTTCTATCGCTGCTGCTGTTGTTGTCTTTTCGTTGGTTCGTCAACGCCGTCAACGCGCTGTTGCCGTCGGTGGTCTCGAGCTATTCGTCCGTTGTCCTGGTTCCGTCTCAGTGTGTCCTGGCGTCGCCGTCGTAAAGTAGCTATGCTGTTGCTGCTGCTGATGCAGTCAGTCAGTCAGTCAGTTAGTCCGGCCGACCGGTGGGTTGGTTGGTTGGTTGGTTCGTCCGTCGGTCAAATCCGGCCAAGCGGGTACTCACCAACTCAACTCAACTCACTCACACAGTCGTCACTCCCGTTGGGCCCGTTGAAGCCTCGAGGCAGTCGTCGTTGTCGTCGTCGTCGTTGTCGTCGTTGTCGTCGTCGTCGTTGTCGTCGTTGTCGTCGTCGTCGTTGTCACTCCCAGCAATTCCCAGCCGACGAAGCGTAGAAGAAAAAGGCTAAGAAGACAGCAGCGGAGATGAAGGAACTACCAGGTGATGATGATGATGATGATGACGACAATGATGATAATAGTGATGGTGATGATGCTGATAATGATGACGAGAAGCACGGAGAAGACGGATTTGCGTGACGCGACGAAATGTGTCGCGTTCTCCGGTCCTTGGCTGTGGTTGTTGTCGCTCCGGTCGTTGTTGTTGTTGTTGTCGTTGTTGCTGCCATCGTTGGCTTGGTCACCACCGTCAACAAAAACCATCATCATCATCATCTCCACCATCAGCGGCAGCCGCAGCAGCAGCATTATGAACATAATCTTTAACGTCACCAGCGTCGTTGAGAACGACTTCGTTAGGAAACGGCGTGTAGAAAGAACCCTAGTGTATTATAATAGTACGGCCGAAATAACTGACCGTATATAGCTGTATTGGCACCGGTGTGCTGGTATATAGTGAGCTACCTTTGCTCATTCGTCTTCGCCCCCCCTCTCTCTCTCGCTCTCTCTCTCTCCCTCTCCGTCGAAATATATACATATATGTGCGTGCCTAACTGCCCGCCGCTCTTGATACTTCGCTACGGAAAATCCAACCTAATATGAACTAGCACGGTCGCCAGTGATCAGCATCACGATTCTGGTCATCCGGTGGTAGTAGTGGTAGTAGTAGTAGTAGTTGTTGTTGTCTCCGGTGTTATGGTTGTTTACTTCAGTTCTCGGCCAAAGGTGCGGCCCGGCGACCGGTGGGCGAGCGGACGGGCAAACAGACTGACCGACCGGCCGACCCTATGAACCTTTGTGACTGTGCTGCTGCTGGTGCTGCTTCATGAGGGCGAGCGTGTACGGACGGTCATCAGCAACAACAAGAAGAAGATCCCTGAGGAACGTTTACTTCATCTTCTTGTTCTCTTTCGTCTTCGTCGTTTTCTTCGGGACCCTTTCTCTCTCTCTCTCTCTCTCTCTCTCGATCTCTCGGTACTCTACAGAAAGCCCTAAACAACGAGATGATATGAGCCAGCTCTCACCATCAAAACGGCAAGTTGTATGAGTCTAGCTAGCGTCACAGCCACCTAATATCATCACCATCGTCTGTATGACGACGAAAACCGACGCCCGCGCTTGCAACAGCAACCATCGTCGCCAAATCCCCCACCAGCGGCGCCGGCAATGACAACCTCAACAAACACACGAAATGTTTACACACGGTTAAAACACACGGCTACATCGTATATATTGTACGGCACACGAACAACAACAACAACAAAAATACGTCCAATCATGATAACTTTTCCATCACATTTTGATATGACTTTTTTTATTTTGACTCGAGTCATTACTATGGCTTATCTTGCAGCAGCAGCAGTAGCAGCTGCAGTTCTTCCAGTTTCAACATTACTCGTCGTTACAGAGTATATCATCATCACATTTATTATTCACTCCTATTGAGTATGCGTAACATACGTTACAGAGTAAACTTTTCGAACAAAACAAATCAAAGCAGCGTCACGCATCATTTAGGCGAAGGGCGGTGCTACCGAATCAATGGTCAATTAGACGTCACTGGCCAAACCTAGTCACAGGTCGTGACATGACGACATCGTTTTCACTCCTCTCTCTCTCTCTCTCGTCTGAACGTGGCCTACGTGTCTACAATGCATGTACGCCGGTCGGTCAGAACGTGTCGCGGCCAGGAACGTGTCCGTGTCGTCGAACCTGCGCCAGCAAGTTCGTTGTTCAATAGTTAGATAGATGCATAGATAGATCGATGATCTATAGACAGAGAGCCAGAGATTCGATTTCGGTTCGAACGTCGACCGGATTGATTGACTGACTACGCAGCAAGGGCAAGAATCTACGCAACAGGACCAGTGGGTTGAATTCAGGTACAGCCAGGCGAATAAGTCGGTACGGAGATTGGCGCTGCAGAAGTCAACCCACACACGCTGTCGATGTACAGCGGCCTGAGCTGTGTGTCTGTATGTAGTAGTGGCGGCGGTGGCGGCAGTAACGTTACGACGTTCGGCGGACTTCATGAAGTACGGCGGCGGCGTCAAGGATGACGTCGACAGATCAGATGATGACGCGCCGAGCTGCCGAATACCGTGCGCTTTGACTAGACGTTGTTCTGTGCGATTGACGACAGAGTCTGTAGTCTGTAGGCTGTCGATCGGTCGGTGAAAAAAGTCGAGGACTCATGGACGACACTTGACCGCATCGTCCTTAGGCCCCGATAACTTTCGGCTTTGGCGTTCATTGGCCGTCGTCCGATACGATCGTGTGTTAAGGTGCACTATAATTCAAATGATTCGCCGCTGAAAGTAGATACGCTGGCTGAGCAGATGACGTTGATTGGGGCCTGATGGCGACAACCAACAGTGGCGTGGATCAACGTGGCGATGATTTGTCCAACAGTAAACAAAAACAATGACACCGATCGCAGCTGAAAGACCAACAGAAGAAACGGCAGTAATAGTAGTGAACGCACTGGACAACAGAAAGTAATAGTTTCAATCTCGAAACTTTGTGTAATGTATGGTGATTTGCCAAGCATCGCTTTTCCGAATGCAGCCAGTGGAACCACCCAAACTTGCTCATATAAAGTACATGCTGATTCATTTATCAAAATCGCAAAGCAGTTGGTTACGCCAGACAAAAGTTCACCGATCGTGAGGGTTTATCTCGCGAGCTAATGAGCAGTTCCCAGCGCAGTTTCCAAAATAGTTTCGATAGGAAACGCTGGAACTCTACTAGCTGATTAATGACGCACGGCGTAACGGAAGTGGGTTCCGTGGTTACGGGTTTTCGCACTGCTGCTATAGATTCTGGACGCTGTCGACGTCTTTTTGCTGTTGATACCGATAAGTGGTAAATTGGTAAGGCGACCAGTGGCTTGCTGGAAGTCTTCCTCCGACATAGCGCCACCAAATGATGAGCAATGTCATCATCACCAGATGCCAAATTCAAATGAGAGATAAGATAACGTCAAACAGCAGTGAGGACTGATAAAACAGATGCACGTAAAGGTTCAAAAAAGATAGAGAGAAAAATAAATTCTCCGCAGCGACATCGTTTGTTCCGAGATTGGCGGCCAAAGGTGGACATCGCATTCGCTATGCGATCGTCGACATGACAGAGAAGGAAGGGAGGCTAAAATGCTCCTAAAACGCACTTTTAAATAATAATAATAATAATAATAATAATAATGTTTGACGGAGCAAGAAATAGCGGTCCTAACAATTATATTCGTTGTAGCAGAAGTACTAGTGGCGGCAGCAGACGCAGCAGTAGTAAAATTGTACTTATTATTATTTATCTTTTATTGTGCGCTCGTCATTTTTACGCCACTGGCGGCGTAGCACGAGGCAAGCGAGGTTCGATTATAGACCCCTCTTCTGCGGGGCACACTGGCTCAAGTTGATCCTACCCCCTCCCCCCCTCTCTCTATCTCTCTCTCCTTCTCGCTCTCTTTTTCTTCCTTTCTCCTCCTAAAGGATTAAGAACAGGCAAAGAACGAATTGTAAAAAGGGATCCAGCGAACGTCATCAGGCGAATTCAACGGTCGGAGCGCGGACAGACGGGCAGACAAACAGACAGACACCATCGACCACTGCTGTTTCTGCGCCCGTTGCTGCCGGCTTGTCGATTCGTTTCTCAATTGGCAACATCGGCTTGACGGCTTCACGCAAACCATCAACGGAACTGCCTGAAGAGACATGTTGTTGTTGTTGTTAGTGGCGTTGTTATTATTGTTGTCCCTTTGATACCGTGAAGCTAGTTACCTCGCTCTATGACCCGCACTCTTTTAACGCGTTGCTTTTTGTCACGTGTTGCGTTGCCGTCCACCTCCTTGATTATACGATAAGCGTTTTCGTTTTTTTTTCTGAGCTACACCCTTTGTGAGTCTTTCTTTCTCTCCTTCTTTATTGCGTTCTTACGTTCATTCTCGCTGTCCTGTTAAATACCATCTCCTCGAATACCCACACGACCCGCGCCTGCCGTGTGCAGACAAAGTGTTTTTTTTTAGAAACACATTAATCGTTGTTATTGTGGTTACTGTTGTTTTTGTTGATGTTGTTGCTGCTGCTGCTGCTGTCTCGCTGTGGTCTACATCGTTTGGGCCTCAGCTGACGCGTGAGTTTCCGCTGATGTTGCCGTCGATCTTCGGCGTCGAGTCGTTACTCTATTCGAAACAACGGCGTCAAACGGGACAATGCAATTCGGTTGTACAAACGCAAAATTTGCCAAAACCAAGCGCTCCTATCATCTATTTATTGATCTACCTACATAAATCTCGTTTTCTTTCTCTGCCTGTCTGTCTGTTTGCATGTCTATGCATTATTTCATCACTCGACACGCTTAACAGCGCAAATCAGCTTCGCTTGAAACAACCAGCGCTTTAGTCACGAAGAACCGAACCCCAAAGTAACCGTTGGCCGCACGCTGACGCCACAATATGTCCATTAGTGTACGCTATTGGTAGCTGCTGCTATCAGTGCGCTATGCTTGACTGTGTGTTGATGATGGTGGTTCTAATTAATAGTCGTAATGTTCACGATGATAATAGTCATAATAATAAAAACAACAAAAACTATTCGTGCTATCGAGTGCGCTGATAGGGTTCCTATTAAAGCTATACGGTTTTGACGTTTAGCCAATATATTCACCGTTATTATTGTTGCTCTTCAGAATAAATAGCATGGTTCATTATCATCATGCATATGATGACCGTGATGGAGAAAATGAATAAGAATGGCAATCTCGACGCTCTACTCACTCTAAGCGGACTTATCGGCAACCGAGCGTCGTCCGTCTGTTTAACAAACTCTAACAGCCGGCTACTAGTAACACGTGACGCTAGTTCAATGCCGCCCTGAGGAACCAACCATAAGGAGATAGATTGTGACATCTAGATAGTTAGAGGGCGGGCTTTACCGGTTAGCGATTCCTGTGAGTTACATCTTTCCAACTATCCTTCCCGCAGTTAACGCTTATCGTTAGATTCGACTTGCAATTTTCCCCGTATTCCTCTATTTTCCTGCTTCTGTCTGTTTATCAGGTCGGTTGTCGGGCTCATGCGCGTAGGCATAACATACATTCATAGACGACACACTTTCCTTTTGCTAGCTTTTAAAAAGATAATTGGAAAGTTCTTTTATCTTTTTGAAGGCGAGAAAGGATGCGAGAAACTTCGAGATAGATAGAAAGACAGGGAGGGATAGTGGGAGACAAGTCAGTAAAGCCAACATTTCTTTTGGAGATATATATACTATCTGGTTTGTCTAGTTTTGTCACTGTGCCTCAGTTGTTCCTGAACTAGTGAACAAAAAAAGCATCACGAAGCTTTGCTGTTCTTCGTTTGTTTAGAACAATCTGGCAGTAACAGTATTCGCAATGTTCTATACAGTAGTAAGAACAATAAAATTAATAACAAACATGATTATTATTATGATTATTGTTATTATTATTATTAGTAGCAGAAATAGTATGACTACATATGACTGTTGGGCTTGTTTATTTACTATTTTCACCACTACTGTAAATCGTAGTATGACAGTTGCCAGTGTTGATATGCGGATCGCTGCTGGGCGCTGCAGCAGTGAGACAGCCGGGGCGCCGATCCCAAGTTGCCTCTTTGTTTTGCGTTTCTCTCCCCGCCTGTCTGTCTTTGCGCGGGCGCGCTCTCTCCTGCTTTGTCTCTCTCCCTGCCTCCCTCCCTCCCTCCCTCCCACCCTCTATGTCTTTTCCTGCCTTGCCGTGTCAGCGCTTTCGCTCATGATGTTAGCGAGCCTGATTGAATTGATATGAGAATGAAGTAATCGAGTCATACGAGAGCACTACTATAAAGTGTGTGTGGCGGCGAAGTCTTCCTTCCGTCACATGAAGGACTGTGTGCAGCGTCGAGCAGCAGCAGCAGCAGCAACGTCATCGTCGTCCAACGAGGATGGCTGAAGTAAAGGCTGAAGCCGAAGTATCAACAGCAACATTGGCAGCAATACCTCTACCACCGCCATCATCACCGTCGCCGCCGTCGCTGCCGCCATCAGCAAAAACAACAAGAACAGCGACAGTCGTAGAGAACCGTAGAAGAAGAACAACAACAACAACAAACAGAAGTAGTCGCAGGCAGTAGCCGTACGCAGTACTTATAGTAGTGTCATTTCGACGAGCGAGTGACCGATAAGCGGTCGAAAACGTCACCGAGACTTTACCTCATGCTGATGCTGCTGCTGCTGCCCTTACTGTTGTGGCTGTGGCTGCAGGGGGTGCACTGGTGACGACCGACAACAACAACAACAACAACAAGAGTGGCGGCAGCAACAACATCAACAACAATAACAACATCAACACACAACAACAACAACAACAACAACAACAACAACAACAACAACAACAACAACAACGACGACAACAACAACAACAACAACAACAGCGACGACAACAACAACAACAACAACAACAACAACGACGACGACGACGACAACAACAACGACAACAGCAACAACAACAACACCAACACCAACGACAACAACAGCGGCGACCATATCGCCGGTGAAGAAGCTGAAGAAGAAGAAGAGCAGCAGAGAAACCGACCGTCGGCGGCGGCACCGATCGCGAACTGCGACCCGCCAAGCCACAACCCAATGCGTACGCCGAACAACCGCCGGAAAGGATCGATGGCCCCCCCGATCGATCGATCGCGGAGGAGCGCGGCCGAGCCGGGTTGCGGTCGGGGACGGGGTGCGCGACTGCCGTTACTGGTATTACAGACAGAAGAAGAAGACGGTGGCGATGGTGAACTGAACTGAAGTGACGCCGCCGCTGCCGCCGCCGCCGCAAGCGTCTTCTGTAGCAGCAGCAGCAGCAGCGACAGTAGCCATCATACGAAACGTATGGACGCGATCGTGGCGGAGTTCCTCGTGCTGCTGCCGCGACCACTGCTGATGTTTTACCCTCCTTCCAGTAGATCATCTTAACCATAGCGAAGGCAACCATCACCACCACAACAACAACAACAACAATGTCGGTAACCACGACGGTCATGACAGTGGCAGCGGCGGCGGCAATGATAATGATGATGATGGTTGATGATTGAGATCATATGTTTACGGGTGCGCAACAATCGACACACGATGTCACTGTTACTGTTGTTGCTATTGCCGTTGCTGTTGTTGTTGTTGCTCTGCTGTTGTTGTTGTTGTTGTTGTTGTTGTTGCTGTCGTCAACAATCAACAGAAGCACCCATCGCAATAGCTATACTGGCATGGGTAAAAACAATAATGATGAAAACGGTAGTCACATAAAGATGAGTAGTGAGATCTTAGAGAATAATAATAATAATAATGCTTCAGATGGGTCGAGTGGTTACTTATGGACCGATCAGATGCTGTATTCATCTCTCTTGTTCTCCCTATCTCTCTCTTTCTAGCGGTCTTTTGTTTACCCATCCTTCGCTTTCTCTCTTTCTTTCTTCTCTCTCTCTCTCTTATATGTTTTACTTGCGTGGTTGCTATACGTACGCGGCCGTTACCACCGGCTACCGACCCCCGAGCGGCGCAGTGCAACAGCGATGCAATTGCTGCGCTGTTCATGCGCGCGGCGGAACAATGCGCGTACACAATAGAGGTTGTGCATGCTATGAGAACCCCAGAGAGAGAGGGCACTTTCAACAGAAAGAAAACGAGTAAGACGGAGCTAAAGAGTGAATAGGAGCAGCGACATCGAGAGAATAAAAAGACATGGAGTGTGTTATGGGTGGGTTATCTGTCTCGGCGTTGTCGTCATCATTGAGGCAAATAGCGCGGCCGGTGTGCCGTGTATTTATTGATCGGGCTATCACCACCACCGCCGCCGCCAGTCATTGCCAGTGATACATCGCGACTTTATATGCGACGACCGAAGAGGACGTTTTAAAGCAGTTGTTCGATGGCGCGCGGCCAGTCGTCGCCTATCCCCCCAAAAAAAACATTTTTGATTCCGTTGATTTCTACATCTACCCTTTCCCTTGCCCTAAACCTTCATTGGGTAAACAATTGTACATCAGACAGAACGTGGGACGTACATATACGCGCATATAAAATGTATGTAGTATGTATATATTTATATATATATATGAGAATGTGTGTAAGTGTCTCCGTATGTGTTAGCGTCGTGTCTATGGTTGGGTATGTATACTGCTTGTCGTCTATGGGTATGTATACTGCTTGTCGTCATCCTCATCCAATATATTGTAAACATCAAGGCTCAATCTACTCAGGGAGAAATAAGTCGCGTCGTCACGACGTAACTTCACGCATATTTCGAAAAATGGGTGCGATTATATACGTGTTTTGGTGGCGTAATGCTAAATGCTATATACATACATATGTGTGTGTGTGTGTATATATGTGTATAGTTCAAATACTGAACCAAACGGCTAAAATAGATGGTGATCACTTGCTGGCATAGCCTAGCATGAGTGCAACAAAGATCAGGGTGTGATCAAGCGTAAGAAAAGGGTTGGGGATCTATTTCTCTCTGTCTAAGGTTGGGCGCCTGCAAGTGACAACGGATAAGAACCGAACGCTCGAGGGCTGAGCTTAAGTACAACAACACCAAGTCCATAGCCGAAACGAGCTATCGACGTCGCCATTGTGCGTTTTGTTCTCTGGAGGATGGGACATTTCTAATTTGATCTAATGATGATCAGTTTTTGTTTTGTAGGAGGGGAGGGAGCCTCTGACCTGATGCAGGGCTGATGCCGAGCTGGGCCGAGAGCCTGTCCAGGTGGCCAAACAGCTGCAATGAGGAGTAAGGCCTTGATGTGGCGGATGTCGCAGTGGCAGTACTTGTTGTACTTGCGGATGTGAAGCTACTTGTTGTTGTTGTTCCTAGTACTTGTGATGATGAGTGACTAGCTGAGTAACAAGTAGATGATGGTGGTGGTATTGTTGTTGCTGTTGGTGTGGAGTAGGTGGTGTAGTACGGCCCCGAAGCTAGAAAACTAGGGCTCTGGCTGTATACGAGGCTCGGCGCCGCCGTCTTCGTACGCTGGCGCGCCGAAGTCGGTGGCCGCCGGCCCGCGGGGTCGTGCTGCTGCTGGTGGTGGCTGTGGAGTTGCATACCTTCTCTGCGCATGCCCATCTTGAGGCACTTCTTGAGTCGGCAGTACTGGCACTGGTTGCGGTGGTGCTGGTCGATGGGGCAGTTCCTGTTCCCTCGGCAGGTGTAGCTGAGATTCCTGCGCACGCTGCGTTTGAAGAACGACTTACATCCCTCGCACGTAAATTGCCCGTAGTGCTTCCCAGAACTCTTGTCACCACATACGACGCACTCGATGTTATGCGCCTGCATCTGCGCCGCGGTGGGCCCGTTCTTGTCGGACTGGGGGGTAGCGGACTGCGGGGGATGCGGATGCAACCCCATCAGCTCGTGCTCCCCCAGCCCGCCCAGGCCGACGCCGAGGCCCGGCGGATCGCGCCAGGGCGTCATTGCGAGCGCCATCCCAGCGGCCACCGAGCCGCTATTCTGCTGGTACAGCAGCACGGTAGAGGCCGGAGTGGACCGGGCTCGATCAATGTGGCCGGGCCAAGCGCCGGCTAAAGGGTTGTGTGGGGCGTCGCGTTTTGTCGCGGCTAATCGATGCTGTTGTTCTTGTCGTCGTCGTTATTACAGTAGAGATGAAGCTGCTTGTTATTGCGCCTATTAGTATTATTATTTTTCTTCTTCTTATTCTTGTTTTATTTATATTGATGTCGTGGTCGATCGTCACCGACCCACACGGTTGTCGGGTACGATGTGGCTGTTTTCCCGCCGGGAGTCAGTCCACGATGGGATGATTTTCCTTGCTTGCTTCTCCAATCGTTCACGTGTTGTGTTGTCTCACATCAATGAGCAATCAATGGGCAACCATTTGGGATGGTGATGTCCGAGGCACGATTTGCACGAGTACACTTCACATGCAGGGACGGATGGAAGAACCCTCTTTTTAGCACGACAGTTCGTCAGCAATCACTCACGGCACTTAGCCTAACTAGATTGGATGCTGCAGAAGCAACCCGATAGTAGATGTCGTCGTCGTCGTCGTTGTCGTTCGGTAGATCAGAAGGGCAATAGTAACTGTCGCAGCAGCATAAGCAGCCGCAGCAGCAGCTTAAAGACTGGTGGCGCTAACTAAAATGGCCAGTAATCACGCACCACAAACAACACATGGCTGGCCATTAACAGACACACACACACGCGCACACGATCGCTTCCACGAGAAGGACAACTTCCAGAAGTTGCAGCACCACCACTTCCACCCCTAACTTACACTTACACTTGCACAACTTTCTCTTCTACTCCTGCTGCGAGCTACCACAACTGCTAGTATGGCGACAGGGCTGACGACGATGACGACGGCGGGGCACTTCTTAAGATGCCGCCGCTGATTTGACTCTATTCGATTCTGCTGCTGCTGCTGCTGCTACTCCGCTGCTCTGGATGCTGCTCGTCACGTTCTCCTCAGCGTCGAGTGTGGTCGCCGTGACAGGCGGCCACGTAAACACCGTCACACACGGAGAGACAGTGACACATAGTGAGAGACGGACAAACCGCCGGCCGACCGACAAAGCCAGACAGGTGGAGAAAGAGCACGTTACGTTACGTATTCATTCATTAATCGATGAAGCACCATTTCGCACAATGGAGTAGCGCACTGCAGCGTGTTCACGTCCAGACGTCGCCGCCGCCGCCGCGGTGACATGTCGACGAGACCATTATCGTTGTACTGACACGACTGACTATGTGAGCTTGTCTTGGCCACTTACATCGTTCCTTCTCTTCCTTCTCTACGTCCTCTTGAGAGTTCTCTGGTCGAGCGCTTGAGGGGTTAGTCAACCCTGCTGTAGCTAATATGGTGGTGGTGGTGGTTGTTGTTGTTGTGGTCGGTACGGTCGTCGTAGTTGCGTGAATACTGCTAGTCTTGAACCAAATATATCTTGGAGATTCAAGAGTTCGCACATTTGTTGACCTCGTGTCGGGCTGGTGTGAGCCGGGGGCGGATATCGGCTACGATGCTCCGCCCTCCACGAGCAGTAGCCGTGCAAACTCGTGTGAACGGCAGTGGCGGTCTTTATTGTTGCTCTTGTTGTGCTGGTTGTTGTTGTTATTGCTGTTGTTGTTCTTGATAGGTTATGTGCTTGCTGTTGTTGTTGTTGTTGTTGTTGCAATTGTTATTACAACTTCTGTTAGTTGTGATGCACGTGTGGTCTTGTGGCTTGTGTGAGCAATTTTCTCTCATCGGAAGCCGAAGCAACTTCTTCTTCTGGTGGTAGTAACTATTGTGATAACCAGTCTCCTACTTAGAGCTAGTTAAAGTTAACAGCTGCAGTAGTGACAGCGGTAGCAGATGCAGTAGCAGGTGTGACAGTGCTAATTATCATCAGCAGTAATCATCGTCTGAGATACTGAGATACCAAATTCACTGCCAGGGAGCTGTACACCGTATGCATGTCCACTTGATCCGAACTCCAGGGCACGTTCTGGCTAACTCGCTTCCTGACAACGACGTCGACGACCACTGTTGATAACTGCCAGCACGTTATGACACCATTTCGCTTGTACTTCTACACAACTCCTACTACTGCTGCTAGTACGCTTATTGGTAGCATTTCATTCGTACTGCTGCGCCGGCTTCTGCTGAGAATGAGTGGTGGTTTATTGTTGCCGTTCTGTTGTTGTTATTGTTGCTGTCATTGTCATTATCGTTATTGTTGTTGTTGTTCTTCTTCGACGTTGTTGTTGTTGCTGTTCTTGCTGTTAATGCACTTGTTAAGTATAGTAGACTTTGAACCAGCTTTCTTGCCGTGATCGTCTTGTTCTGTCAGCGACAACAGCAACAACAACAACGGTAGTAGCTGTAGCAGCAACAACTACAACAACAACAACAACAGTAATAACACTAACAACAACAAAAACAGTACAAACAACAATAACACCACAACTAACACGACCACCAACCAATACGACTGCCCTTGTGGCTGTTGCTTTCGTTCATTTAGCACAGTTTCTCCTCCTTCTTGCCGTCTCGCTTCCAAAATGATGATGATGATGATGATGGCGATGCTGATTATGTCGTCTTTGTCGAAGCCGACATTAACAATGTCACTCAATACGTTTAAGCAATCACACAGAAGTGAGAGATCACACAAGAGCAGACCACCAAATCAGGTGACAACAACGCGTGCGAAAACGACAACGGGATAACAGTGGCAGCCGTAGTCACAGACAGCAATGACGATGTTGTTGTTGTTGCTACTGATATTGTTGTTGTTGTTGCTGCTGCTGCTATTGTTGTTTTTGTCGTTGTTCTTGAGGTAAGCAGTTTCAAGTTAGTTGTTATATGCTGTCGTTGTACAGCTACTCCTTGTCGTCGTCGTCGTCGTCGTAGTAATAGTAGTAGCAGAACTTGCAGTAGTGGCAATTGTAGTTGAAGTTGAAGCTGTGACTGGCAGCAAAACCACAAGGGTCATCATTATCGTCTTCGTTGGCTGTGTCGAGCCGGCACGCTCGTTCGTGTACAGGTTCGTACGTATTACGTCGCCTGTAGCTAACCGATCGACTAGCAGTTGTTGAGATTGTTGTCCATTCTCCGGCTTGGATTGCTGCTGAGCTTGAGTTGCTAGTTTTGTGCTCTGCTTGAGTTGCTGGTGGCGGCCGTCATGCTAAGCCCAGTATCGCCCACTGATAATTTTCCGTCGGACGTTTGGTCGCTGGACAGACACCTCCTTTCGGTGGTCAGACGCCTCCGTTCGGTAGAGGCAAGCAGCGACGACCGGCAGTTCGTCACGGCGGGCGGTGACAGGAGGCAGTACGAGTAGTTCACCTCGTACGATCCAAACGACGAGGATTCGTTGTCGCCCGTTGTTGTTTGCGGTCGCTGACAGTCCGTCCGCACAGCGTCACAGACAGAACGACAGAACCGCCAGCTGTAGCAGCGGCAGCAGCAGAGACAACAACACCACCACCTACAGCAACAGTAGCAGAACCACCCGTAGCAGAGCCACCCGCACAGGCGGCAACAGCAACACCAGCAGCAGCAGCAGCACCACCAGGGTAGACAGGAGCCACAGGGCGGCCGGTCGCCGGCGTACAAAGTTCAAAGTGGTATATCTAACTTTAGGCGGTCGGAGGCTGGGTCATGCCAC
Organism: Dermanyssus gallinae; assembly: GCA_003439945.1. NCBI lineage: Eukaryota > Metazoa > Arthropoda > Arachnida > Mesostigmata > Dermanyssidae > Dermanyssus > Dermanyssus gallinae. The sequence continues at coordinate 497,195 of QVRM01000769.1, forward strand.
AACGCGGCGGGGGCAGGCGCTGGGGTCGAAAGGCGCACGCTCATTGGCTGCCATTGGGATCGCGGCCCTCTCCCAGGCCGGTGCGCGGTGGCGGCCAGCGGCAACCCGCCGGTCGGTCGCTCGGTCGCTCGGTCGGTCGTCCGGCCGCCCGCACCATCACCTCTACCATCTATCTATCTATCTATGTCTGTCTGTCTGTGTATCTGTTTATCCAGCGAGCCACCCAGCCGCTGCTGCTGCCGCCGCGGCTGCTGCTGCTGCGACTGTCACGGTAAAGGCGGTGGCGGCGGCGGCGGCGATACCAGCCGTCGCGGCGGCAGCGGCGGCGCCAACAACGGTGCAGCCGCGCTAACAGCAGCAACAGCAGCAGCAGCAGGAGAACAAGAAGCTGGAGCAGCAGTAGCACGGACGACCCGCTGCTCCGCGCAAGCTTCACGAACAGTCGCCAGATGGCGCTCGTCGCGCCTCGCAATGCGGCCGCCGCCTCCGCCGCTGCGGTGGAGGTGGAGGTGGTGGCGGGCGGTGGAGGTGGCACACCAGTGCTCTTTGGGCGCCAGTAGTGATGGTGGCGAAGAAGTAGGTCGCCGTCGGCAGCTCGGCCGCTTTGACGATGACGATGGCCTAGCTTGAGCTGCTTGAACTATCCGGTTAGCCGGAGTAAGTCGTCTGCCTCTATGCAGTAGTAGTAGCAGCAGCAGCAGTGTAATTATCTATGCAGTAGCAGCAATAGAAATGTCGTACTAAGGGTAGAGTAGTAGTAGTAGTGGTAGACTTCGCATTGAGAATAGACCATCATAAACCATACATACCGCTTAGAGCCAGCGGGCATGCTGCTCCCACAAGGAATGGTGCTGGAAAAAGCCTAGAAATCTCAACATCTTCGGCTCTCGGTGCCTCATTAAAGATACGCCTCACAGCGATTTCAAGACCGCGGGGGACGGAGGATGGTCGAGTATTAGACGTAGAAGATGTCGTAATTGTTGGTAAAGATGTAGATGTCGTAGTTGTTAGTAAGGGTGTAGATGTCGTAGTTGTAGTTAAATGTTCAAATGTCAAAGTCGTTGTTATTGAAGCATGATCATTGCTTCGGCTGTTCGAGGAATGAAGGCTCTCGCTGGATGTTCAAAAGGCAAACGGGCGAGTCAGACCGACCGACCGTCCGTCCGTCAAACAGAACAATGATAGCCAGATGAAGAATCAATTTGGCCATTTTGCAGCAGTATTAGTAAGATAACTAGGCAATTAAGCTCTAGTAATTACAGTAGAAATTATACCAATAACGATGCAAATTAAAAATGTATTGTTTATTAACCAATAGTTGCTTTATGCACATATGTGCTACAGCTCTCCTACATTACTTTCATCAGCGATATTGCTTTTGTACACTGCTGGAGATGATACAGATCACACGATTTTCCGCATAGAGTGCATTCACACTGGCCGATATCTCACGCAACCTATTTCATAAGCATATCTTCATTTGAAATCCATATATTGCAAACCCAGTAAGGAACTATCGGTTTCTACAGCATCGGCTATTCCAGTAGTTTGTGGCCATCACTCTAATCTCATAAAAACGCCAACCAACATTCGCAAATTGTTATTCCCGTTCAGCAATATGATTCTCGAAGGCTTCCGTTCTCGGTAAAGCATAAGTTGCTCTGAAATCCTCCACAAAGCGTGGTGTCGAGGCCAACAGATAGACAAGCCGGTTGCGGCACTCTTTTTAAAAAAGCTGATTTTAATATTGTCAAGTACTTCCAGATTCGCTTTCGATAGGTGGGGCAATGAGCCATCTTATTACGAGATATTTATATATCGCGTGACTGTTGCAGTGGGTGAACGGTTGATCCCAAACAATAGGTAGCATCATGTAACGTTGTTTACTTTTAATTATTCAGAAAGTTTGCGTAACAATTTATTCCAAAAAGGCTTCAATATGATACGGCAGATCTGTCTGCATTGGGGGCGCACTGCACTTACTAGACACTTGTTTTGCGCTGGAATCTCACTGTTCACAATTGCCCGAGTTCTTTTTTCTCTAATTCGTCTTCAGAGAAGGGTGTTATATGGTGTTATATGCTGCCTATATCACAATTGGCAACACAGTTAAAACAGTGAAAAGCATTTTATAAAGCGTCGATTGCTTGAGGGTCAAAGTTCTATTGGTACTATCCGTCCGGCAATCCGGCGATATTCACGGTGACGTCCATACTGGGTGCCTGAGAGTAACGACGTACATTAGCAGCTAGGCGGAGAATAATGACTACCAGAGTTCATCAGTTTCGGATAGTGTTCTCATCAGGCTCTACTGGAGAGGTGGTCTACATAGTCAGCCTAGACAACATAGATTGCGACATGGGTCGAGCCCGGTGGTGGCCCGGTGGTGAGTGCATTCGCGTGCGCCTTGTGACCGAATAAGACACATACTAGGTACAACAAGGGTTCGAGCCTCGCCGTTGCACATTTGCATTTATGGGGTCCGTCTTACGAAACGATGCGATGGCCCTACCGTGGACGCGTTAAATGTTGGCTAAGTTGGTATAGAGGTAAAAAGGCATACGAAAACGAGAACGAGTCATCGTAGTATCGTCATTTGGGCGTGATCGTGGCTGATCGAAAAGGCACAAGTGTGAAGAGGTGAGAAAAGACGACAACTTAACACAAACAGTAAGGGCGTAGTAACACACAACCGCGGCAGAGGGAGAGATACAAAACCGCCTAGAAAAACATGTACTACTAGTAACACCGACATGAATAGACAAGGTGTTAACACGAGCGTTTCGTTAAGGCACAATTTATGAAGGCATGCCAGCGAATTGACGAAAACTGGTGGTAGCAGATCGCCGCTACACAACGAGTCAGCCTGCCACCCGCGGCGACAAGCATTTTGAAAATATTCAACTTTACGACTATACGTATGTATATGCGTACACATGTGCACATACCTATATATATATATATATATTTGGACTACAGTGTCGATCAGAAATAGCTAGAGTTGACGTTAGCTTGAATTGCACCACGGCTGCGGCTCTGACAACGCACAGTTAGAGGAGACAGACGTCAAACAGAACGTTAAAAAGTTGTACGAAACACCGTGCACGGGTTCTACCACAAGGTGTGTAGGCTTCCGGATTTCCATAAGCGTCGTGAGACGAGCGATATTTTATTGCGTTTTATGGCTATATATATATATATATATATATATATATATATATATATATATATATATATATATATATATATTTATACATATACATATTTTAATGTGTTGGCTGTACCTAGGCTTAACAAGCTGTCCAATTCCATTGAAAAAATCGTAGGTCACTTTCGTGCAACTTTCACCCACGCAGATACGGTACCTGTCGAGCCTCGTACTTAACGTGACCTCGGAGCCCCTGAGAGCTCCTTCGTTGAGGCTCTTGACAAACCATTTAGTCTAGACCGAGTTACTATAAACTTTGCTCGTTTACGAAACAACATGGTGTTCGGGCCAGATCTTCTAAGGAATGAGCACCTTCTGCAGGGACATCTCCTCGTGCTCATACGGCTTTTCCGTATGGCTGGTCTCGTTTCAAGACATGTGTCTCTGAGAAGACTCTGTCAGCTAAATGCTATAAATGCCTTCTTAAGGCAATCCCGAAAGGAAACCTATCGGGCCCTTCCGCGTGGTGGCCCATATCAAGAAGGAACTGTGTCAATAAACTACTCTCGTACCTTCCATGGCTTCGTGACTAGGCGTTCCATTACCTCAGCCTGTGCAGTACTTCTTGAGCAGGCCACAATCTCATTAAACAACAAACATAATTGCGGTTTTCATTGAATTAAAATCTGCCATTGGAATTGCTACCCTTGATATTGTCTTGAAGAAGTTAGGGCAGGCTTAGGTTGTACCACAAATGCTCACTCTATCATGACACGTTTGATCAAACAAGTGGATGTCCACAATCTCAGCCTATTGTTATTCTTAACAATGCTGTACCCAGTCATGATCTTGCTATACGCATATGACCTAGTAATATTGTGTAGAGTTTGAACTGTCTGGCTGCGCTTCGCACTTAATAAATCTTTTTCGCAGAATGGCCTTACAATTAATGTGTCCAATAACAAAGGCTGTAAATTTCCGGCGTGGGGAAACTAGCCCGCGTAGATAGATTGTGATTTTAAGGCGAGCAAGCGCAGTTTGTAGAAAGCCTTTTCTATCCCTGTGTAATTTTTCTAATCTCGAGGTACAACCCCTTCCAAACACGTAACTGAACGTTGTGGAAAAGCCCTTACCGTAGCAGTGGGTATCGAAAGCCCAAAATAGCTGTCCATTCAAGTGGCCATGATTCTATTCACGCTCAGGGTGGCATCCGTAGCTGCCTACGGTATCCATGTGACGTGAATAGATCTTAACACTTCTCATGTACGGCAGTGCGACAACGTGAAGTCAGCTTTCGTAATCTGAGAACTTGGCTTTCCGTTGAATTTGCGCACAGATTAGTATACCTGTACATGCTCGCGGGTTCAGTATCATTTTTCGATTAACTTGTAGGCCAATTCGATTTACCGTAGACAGTCGCCCTGACAACATCCCGCCACTAGTATTCTCAAAAGTGTCTCTAACTACCAGAGAAGTTTCTTTGTCACCAGCTATGACAAATCAGATCTGGATAGAATCTTTCCGCCCATATTAGCATTGCACCACACGCTACAGGATTCATGGATTACATCATCAACTATGTCGGCCATTTTGATTACATAGACCCAAGGAAAACTGCAAATGCCGCCGTTGTGGGGGCATTTGCGTCCGTGTCCCTTGCAGAACCTCACGGACGGTACTGAAACCGGGTGTCGCTCTCTCAGCACCAACAAGAATACCCACACACTCGTACTATGTGTATCGTACATATTATGTTCGTATTTATATACTCAAGGAGGGTGTCTTTGATTAAGTAAATAAATAAATACATTGCCTGTTTTTCGCAATTCCTCCGTGTATTCAAGTGAGGGTATGGAGGAGCATGAGGGACGCTTAAACATGTGTACAATAGCGTCTTGTTTTGCACCTATTTTAACAGACGTTGTTTTAGTATGAAAACAAGCCATAGCATCATCTCTCGTAAACTACAACTCCTTCAGAATAATGCTTGTTGAAGCATAACCGATTTAACGCGTTGCTTGTCTGCAGCCGATATTCACAGGAGTTTGATATGCCGATTCAAGAAAGAAACGTCTGCAAAAGGCATCAGTGAATATATGACTTTTGTGCGAGATATATCGAATTGCTAAGATGATCCGGGTCATATTTTTTAAGTCTATTAGCGTGGATTCTGGTCAATTGTTGAGTAGCAGAAGAACGCCAGTGCAAGAGGCAGTGACAATGAGTGTCACCGTAGTGGTTAAGTTAATACTGCAAATTTGCGATAATATTTCGACTGCGCGTGAGTTCTTTGGATTGTTTTACGAAAATACGCAGGGAAATTATCTCTTTCTTTCGCTTTCTGCGCAATGTTATTGTAATTTAATATATATAATCCATGTGTAATTAATAGCAGCACAAGAGTGGAGCCGGATAAACACGTAAACAGGTTATGCGATTTACGTTAAGATAACGGAAGGAAGGCATTTACATATATCAAATAGAAAACATTTAAAACTAAAACAAATTAGGGTATGTGACCATACCTTACACACGCATATATATTGCAATTGGTCGATGTCTAGTGTGCGGAATTGTGGCTGCATCCCATTATATTGTTTCCACATTGTGTACGATCAACTGTTTCTGTCTGAAGACCTTTTCCACTAGAATCGTTCTTCATATTTAAATTAACGAGCTTATATATATATATATATATATATATATATATATATATATATATATATATATATATATATATATATAACAGCTTACGCGAGTGGTATATACACATATAGCACTCGCATAAGCTGTTTTATATATCATGCATTGAGGAAAATACAGAAAATGTCGCTTGACTTGATCGCTTCCCGATAGTGGCATTGTTGTTCATATTAAATCGTACGAAAAATGATCCGCTATTTAGTGCGCGCCGAAGATCGCACGAAAATTGTGCACTCGATCGGTATGTGGCTTTCCATTTTGTGTTTCGTTCGATGCTGAGGAGTTCTTATGCACCACGAAGGAATCAATGGGCCACCATTAGTAGAAATAGCAGTAAAAACAACAACAGCCGCTTGCTGTTGTTATTGTTGTTGTTGCTGTTGTTGTTGTTGTCGTTGTCGTCGTCGTCGTCGTCGTTTATAGCGAACAAAATCTTTAATTCCAACCGTTGTTCATTGTGGTTCCGCAAAGATGACAGCATTGTTGATGATAATACGTGTACGTAATTTAGACGGTTAGCCATGCAAGTAGATCTCAAGAATATCGTTTTGATTAACATTTCTTCTCTTTCCTTCAATTTTGATCTATTGCTTCCAAAATAATGTTTGTTGTTGCTTGTTCCTGGCGCATTTACATCATGATCGTCACCAGTTAGTGAGCATTTTACACAATGAGAAGTTAGTGTCAGCTGGATTTTTAACAATTACTTCCAGGCTGAGTTTGTGCAACGCTAGGTACAACTGTGTGTGCTTATTTTAGGCGTGACAAAAGTAGCGGTTGTGGTAGCAATAGTAATAGTATAAATAGTAGTCAATACGAGCTCATGCAGATGTTGCTGAGATCGCGGTTGAGGTTCTTGTTTACTGTGGTGGCACATAGTCAACGGCAAGAAACAGGGCGATGGGCAAGAAAAAAGATAAAAGGAAAAGCAAGAGACAGGCCGAACGGTATCTTCAAAATGAAAACATGCAATGGTTGAGGTTTGGAAACCAATTGTCTTCGTCCGTCTTGTGGCGGTGATCTTCGCTTGACTGACTAAGTGAGTTTAATTAAATTAGAACGCGGGGGTGGAAGGCGCTGGCGCCCGCAGGGGCTGCATAGGACGCGGCGGGGTCGAGATCCATTCGTAGAGCCAACCGTTTAGGTGATCAGGCCCGCGACGAGGAAAACCAAGGCAACAACTCAACCAGCAAGAAGAGCCGACGACGATCAGCGACGATCACAACGATGCTCATAGTTGGAGGTGGTCGCACTGATCCTTCTGCTCCCGCTGCTGCTCCCGCTGCTGCCACCGCTGGTGCTGAGTCTTCGATTGGTGGCTACACTAAAGCAATGGCCGCGTAGAGGCCGGTGGCTGGGAACTCAACTCGGCACCCAGTAGTCCCGGAGTTAGTCGGGCGGAATAACCAAGCGCCCACGAAGTGCCAACAGGGCCTTCGACGCCATACTCGTTCTTTCTCGCCCTTCGATGAGTAGTAGCCGTAGGAAGACGAACAACAAGGAAAAAGAGAAAAGGAGGGGGACAAGAAGGAGAAGACGATGCAGGCCGAGAATGAGAGGAATTAGGAACAAGGGACGGACGGACGGATGGATGGATGAATGAATGGCCAGCGGGCAGCAGGCTCGACCCGACCCGGCAGCTCGAAAAGGACATGAGAAGTGAAACGGTCACTGAGCCGGTCGGCGAGAGAGAATCCTTTGCTCGGCTTCTGATGATTGCATGGCGGACAGGCGCTGTTAGCGCTCTTTTGGCCTTTCCGAAGTGGCCCTGCCGATCGACCGGGCCAAGACAGTCCTGGCAGACAGATCCGCTGCGCACAGACAATGCGCCGATAGACGATCAGAGCGACACTGAACCAGCCCAAGCCCAAGAGGTCTTGATCCCTTTCTGGGCGGGGTGCGGCAACCCGGCAAAGCTACTACTACTGCTACTACCATAATTACTACTACTACTACTACTACCACTATACTACTGCGAATACTACACCAAGCAAGTGCTACTTACTACAACTACACCGACTACGAGGGTGATGACTGGCCCGACTACGGCAACCACTGTATTACTCGCCCTGCTGCGGCCGCCGGCGCTGTGGTTTTGCGGTTAGTGCCAAGTTGCCTCCTTGTTGATGGCGGGCGGATTCTTACCACTCATTGGTGTCCATGAGCGCCAAGAGCGTTTGGCTGATATCTGTCGACTGCTTTGACCCTGATCAGAGTTGATTGGATTGACTTCTCAGCCTTACGAGCGAACAACAACAATGGCGTTGACGACGACATTGACCACAGTAGCAACAACAACAGTAACAACAACGCCACCGATGATGCCAACTGGGAGAACGCTCGGTGCAACCCCTTTTAGGCTAGGTCATGCCGGATGGATACTGGTATAGTGTGCTGTTCGGGCAACAACGTAAGGGCGCCCAGTACAGTCATGCTTCAGAGGCAACTGAGAAAGTAGGGCGTTTTGTAAACAACGTGTTTCCAATCTGCTGCGCATTTGCCGAGTAGTTCCGTGTGCTGATAGACCGACCCAACGCTGAGCTTTGATTGCTGCGTCGATGGACGTTGTGACTTGGGCACTTCGCCCTCGGTAGCTGGCATCTTCTAAAGGCTTGTGCAATGCAACGAGTGGCGGTCGCAGTACAAAAGAGAGAGAGAAAGAAATAAAAAGATATAATTGAACAGTTGGCATTCCTTTCGGGTGAACTGTAGACCGCCTTTCATGTGTGGCTGCAGTTACACTTGTACCGTAGACCTGGTTCTCCAAGGAAGGAAGAGGTTGTTGACTAGTTTTGCTCTGCGGTCGTGCAAAGGGACAGGAGCGTATATTATTTCGTCGTCGTCCCAATGCCTATGTCTAGTGTGGCGTGTATTCATGCGTGCGTGCAGGACACCTCGCCGAACCCCAGATGCCAGAAGATGGGGTTGGCGACGCCGGCCAGACGATTGTGATGTGATGCGACTCCGATGCCGTAGGAGTCGAGTGGAGCCAGTAGACCAGTGGGTGACACACTGCCGGCCTTCTTCTTGAAGCCATTCATAGAAACGAGGAAGAAACCGACAGAGAATAGGAGGTACGCGAGGAGAGGTGTGGGGACATATATATGTTTGTGTCTAGTGAGAAAGAGAGAGAGAGATAGGAAACAGACGAATGAGAAGGAAACAGGACGATAACAGGACAACCCTTGTCCTTTTGTATTCTATTGTGTGTATCAGGGGAGTCACAAGCAGCCGGCCGTCGCCTCCTTTTCTATGCCCCACATGGGGGAAGTCACGGCTAGGGTCGGTACCCTCCGCTCGAGCGTGCTGTATGGAGATACACTGACTCTGTGTGAAGGGTTGCCCTTTTTGGCACATCGCCTTATACGAGCCAGCCGGGTCGCTCTACTGAATCTTCGTTCTTGCCACCGAACAGCAGTTACTGCGGGGCACAATTACTCATTTATTGATCCTCAATGAAGTGGCGTGCTTTCCACGCTGTGCCGGCAAGCATCAGTTGCTGTACGTAGAGTGCCCATTACGACAGTACGAAGAATCTGAGACGTATAAGCCAGCGTTGCATTGATATATATATATATATATATATATATATATATATATATATATATATATATATATAGTGCCTAATATTTGCTTAATTCATTTGCAGAGCTTAGAAGTATTTATTAGTAAGAGCACAGAAGAGCATTACTTTAGGGCATCACTTGCATCGGCGTGGTATGCTATATCAGTGAACAACTTTCGTTCCTATGCAAACTTTGTGAGCCTTATAGGCCAGCTAAGAAATTGATTTGAAGAAAATGTCCTTATTGATAGTTATATATATATATATATATATATATATATATATATATACGTATAGCATTAAGTTGGTTAGAAAATAACTTAAATTATCCGATGTGTTTTTAGAATGCCACGCCACACCTCTGCATTATCTGCTATGTTTACAAGAGATATTTTTATGTAACCGCAATAGACTGTAGAATCTTCGAGAGCGTTTCCAAGTGATCTAATATGCTGTTTTTGCTATATGAATTCTGCCGAAACAAAAAGCAAAACATTTCAGTGTTTTTATACGAGTTCAAAAAGGGTTTTACAGCCGCGGAAACGATCCAAAATATTTGGAGCAAGGATCGCATTTTAACGACCTAGTAGTACACCTGGTTTGTTAGGTTCCGTTCCGGCAACTTAAGCCTTCTGGATGAACTCCCTTGTGAAGAGCTCATTGGGCGAAAAAGACCGCTTGCGCGAAACTGTGGAACAGAATCCCTAGTGACTTCGTGTTAATTGGCTATAGATTTTGGGGTGTGTCGCACAACCATCGTCACTCATCTTCGTGTCAGAGCTGAACCAATGGGTACCACCTGATTTGAGCAACAAAATTGAGCGTCAGACGTAATGTTCTTCTTGGCTTGTCAGGCACAACGAGTGTCCGTTCCTGGATCGAATTGTTTGTTACCTGTCACGAAAATTGGGTTCTTTGTAACGTAGAAGACCTTGGTGCGCCCCAGACCAACCTCCCCAGAAGGCGCCAAAGAAACCAACTCATTCGCGCAAAATTTCTCTCTGTGCTTCGTGGTATAGACATGCTATCATCCATCACAAGTTTGTTACTAGTGGTCAAACGATTGAAACGGATATCTACTGTGATTAGCTCGACCGAGTTTTTACCGCGTTCCAAAGGTAGAGACATAGTCGCATGAATAGAAAGGGCGCTATCTTCTACCAAGACCATGCAGGGCTGCATATGAGTTTACCCAGCCTCCGCAAAATAGCAAGTTTTGATTAAGAAATTTTAGCATAATGAAAACTTGTACTTACTGAACAATGTACCGTCGGATTACCACCTATATAGATGTCCGCAAAACTGGGAAAGGGTTGTGGCTAACACTGAAGATGACTTCTAAAATGTAAATTTATGAGGTTTATTTTAAAGTGGGAAAAATTCAGTTATCCTCTATCGTACCCAATATATATCCTCTGTCTCAATGAATAGGGCTCACGATTGGCCTTCTGTCACAGATTTACAATGCTGTGCGGAATACATATTTCTATGTAGCCAGTGAGCGAAGCGGATAGGATTTTGTATGGGCAAGGACTAAACTGCACAGTAAGTGCTGGAGGGTAGTTCGAAGAAAAAATAGGAAAAAAAACAATGTTTGGATTTGCTGCCGTGTGTCTTGTTGTCGGCCAGTGGTAACTAAAGAAGGACCGTCGTTCTAGTTGTGTGCGTGTGGCAGGCAACTTACGATAAGCCGGGCCGCTGCGTCGTTGGCTTGTATGGCACGTCTCAGAGCACGTGCTCTTTTACTCTTTTTATCCCACCTTAGTGCGAGGATCATCCCGCCACAGCATCTGATCGGGGCAACGTAGTAGTTGTTATGGATTGGCTTGTCCTGGATCAGAGCGATCAGAAGATGAAGGGCACGTTAGCCCTTACGAAACCAGCCATCGGCGACTACCGCCCGCGACTAGGAGAGACTGGGACCTCGCGGGTCTCTGAGGTGCACGGTCCTGTTGACGGGCAGGATTATAGACACCGCAGCGGGCAGTGCGCGAAGGCGGAGACACCCTGCTGAGCGGCGGTAAAGTCCGCGCATCTCTGGCGTGTTCGGGACGTCGACTGCCAACAACGGCAACAGGTCGGTGTCACGGAGCCAGCAGTCAGGGGTAGCGGCACAAAGCGCTTCCAACTAGCGCCCTGCAACGAGTCCTTTGCTCTCTGCTCGGCTAGGGGCTGGTTGTTTGTTGATTTGGCTAAGAATTGGACTACTGAACAGGGTTGCAAATGTATGCTGAAGCAGCGCAGCAGAAGAATATCAAGGATATCAAAAGCAACTGCCGTAACAACAACGACGACGATGATGACAACAACGACTACAATAACCAGATGATTATAAGAGCGAAAATATTAGTTATGACAATACGACCACGACGACGCAGGTTCAATACACTAGGTTACGTGTCAGGAACATTAATACATACTACTGCCTTGTGTACTACAATACATATATGTATATATATATATATATATATATATACATACTACTGCCTTGTGTACTACAATACATATATGTATATATATATATATATATATATATATATATATATATTTCCCAAGCTGATGCGACATATTAGCGGTATATATATATATATATATATTTTTTTTTTCCAAGCTGGTGCGACATATTAGCAGTATATATATATATATATATATATATATATATATAATCCTCCTTCTGCCGTAGTCGCCTATTAACTTATGTGATTAAGCTTATTAGTCATTTGGACGTATAGAAAATACTAATAGTTATAGTTGTTGTTTCAAATAGGTAGGCATCTACATCAGTTGTAGCGTTCATGCATAGCAAACTTAGTTTAATTACAATTTTGCGATACTTAGCTTGTCGTGAAAAAATTAAATAAAATAATATCACATTACAACGTCAAAACTAATGCCCCCCTGCTTCTCGAATATCGCAAAAATAATACTTAAACATTTATATTGTATATATACATGTCAATGATTCACAACACAACATGTTTCACTTCGAAAGCACTCTTATTTGCCGATGCGAGTAACAGAATCTCTGGGAAAAGCAAGCCTCAGATTGTCAATAAGCAAAACCGAAATCTTGAGCAGCTTGAGCCTCTACCGACAAATGTCGTCTTGGACATAGTCACACGGCGGTCGTTCCTTCGTAATTGCCACGGGCTTGGAATCGCCGTAATTCACGCCGCACTTTTCAATGCACCGAGAGTCAGATATATTGAGATATCTAGGGTTTCTCCAACAGTCGTGTGACAGCTGACTCTCAGCGGCGGTATAGTTTATCACTCATTACTCACAATTAACATCGTTTACAGAAAATACTTGAATTCCTTGCGCATTACTGGAGTTTGTACCTTCTTGCTAGTTCACATTTTGTCTGAAGTGCTAGACATTCTGCGGCGTAGTACCTGGGTTAAGCGCCACGCGAACATGCAACGCTCCTGAGGATCGTCGAATCCTTCCGTGCTGCATGATGACGTGATGCAACCCGTGGATTGCAGACGCCGTCCTTAGATGCCTAATCTTCAATAAGCTGTTTGCCAAGTTACACGACTCGTCGTTCCACGGCTTCCCCGCCGATCACCCTAAAGAAACCGCGTCGTGACTGTAGTTTCTGCGGCATTCGAGTCCCTCCTAGACCAATATATTACAGAAATGATCTTAATACAAGAAGATTAGCTAATCCAGTCAGTAAGTGTAGTTTCCTTCCCTTAATTTCTCCCATACGATTATTATACCGAATATTGCTAATGGTTCTACTTTAACGTTTAAGAGGGCGGACGCGGTATATATTAACTGTAACTGCGAGTTTTAATTGCGACTACCGTTCGATCTCGGTTTTCTATTTTGTTTCGGAAACTGCTGCAATAATACAAACACACATGCATGGTATACTGCGCAGTTATAGTGTCTTTAGATGCCTCTTCCAAACTGGGCTGCTACTGGGTTTTGCCAGCTGATGCTAAGTCCTATAGAATCAATTAATCTCTCCAGTTCCTGCTTAACCCCGGAAAGGCTCCTGCTGTAGCAAGATCGCGTATGCGATCTGCGTACACTAGAGTACCCAGAGTAGGTGTACTTGCCCACTCTCGGTTCCTTGATTTAGATTTTCAAATACCGCGTATAACTCGATTCGGATGAAGTTCCGTAAATACCTGCGAGTTACTGCCACCCTATGACCAGCATAGTTTCGTCAATTGTGACTGCACAAGCTACTTATGTTGATGCTGATTCTTTATCGCAAGGCCCATATCATCATTATTTCGTTTTAGGAAGAGTGTAAAAATGTGAATAGTAAATAGTGTAGTGTTTGCGCCAAGCGAGAGCAAGGACACTATCATAGAGCAGTCAGCCTAGAGTAAGTGCTCTGTTACGAGCATAAAAGGCCCCATGAAAGGCGAGTGCAAGGACGGCGGCCCGTAGATCGAGAACCCTTAGCTATCATCGTGCGACCTGATCGTCGTAAATCACCTGCTCAGTGACGAACTAGAGAGTTTACCTGACTGGTCTTCTACTCAATCATAACGCAGTGTTATTGTTGTCTCTAATCGTTTACAATCCGCTTACACTGGAGAATTATAACAATACATATGATTCTGCCTTTCGGGGTAGAGGAGCTGTCCCAAGTCCTACGGTCGCTTTGGAAGAGAAAGAGCTCAGGGCTCGATCAAGTCTATTATGAACACTGGACTGAGTCTTTGTCTCCTCCTTGGCGGAAACTCCTTGTGATTTCTTTAATCATCATTAGGTCATCTGTGTGCAGTCTAAACAGCGTCAAAGTCTTTGACAAAGTCCATTGTCATCTGCTAGCTGAATCATTGAAATGAGCCGGTGTGACTGAATGTAATAGCAAGTTTATTTAATGAGATCGCCTTATTAATAGTTGATACTCGTAGCGTATTGTAAATTATGTGGAATGTGGGAATTCCGCAGGGGAACTCGCTAAGCTGTGTCTCGGTTGCTCTTCCCCTGTGGTCGCACATCGCAACTTAGGTGCCATTAAGCGCATTGCGTCCATGGAAGAGGCGTTCCTCGTTTCTAAGGGGCTCGAGGGACTTAAACACTAGGAAGACCAAAGCCATGGGATTGTAGAACGTCGTTTGGCTATCAATGGCGTTATATAATACGGTGGCTAACAGATTGAGTTTTTTAGCCGTTTAATTAGAAACAGTATAGGCGGCTCTTGCCTTTCTTTACGGGAAGGTAGATAATGTCCAAAATTGTACGTTGTCTCAGCAGTGAGGATCTTCGACGAAACAATAATTTTGTTTGTTTATTTATCACAATTATCACTTCATGGCAACTTTAAACAGTGTCTTCCGCGAGGAGTACAAGTTCTGTACCTGCAGAGATGGGCCAAGAGCCATAGAGCGGAACGTGCGGCATTGGAACATTAATCGCTGAATAACCTATCTCGCCTGTATGTTGCAGATATATAAAGGATTATCAAGACAACCATACACATGAAGTGTACATATTCTCAATTTCAATGAGTAAACAGAATTGAAATTAGATAGTAAGTAGTAGTCAATACGTTTGTTGGCTTCCTGAGGGTCTTTGTTTTGCCAATCAGTAAAGGGGTTGTCAAACTGTCGCCGCAGTACGCCACCGTAATTTGTCTCTCAGATTCATCATTTGATTTGTCACAATGGGAAGTGTCTCTTTCTCGTGTCTCGCTTTTCACAATTTTTTGCTTTTTCTATCCCCTTGCTTCTGCGTTTTTGTCATGTTACTTGGATTCTTTACCATCTCTAGATCATGCACCGCCACCTTGTGTTGCTATGAGCGCATTAAGCCACCCCTAAAATTTGTCTTTGCTGCCTCGCTCTCTCCCTTTCGCTCTGACTTTCTTCTTCCGTCTTGCTCGCAAATGAGTAATTTTTCGTCCCTGTGCGCTCCGTCTTTTCATCCTACTTTCTTCTGGGTGGGTTGTGAATTTTTAGCTCGGTTTCCATTGTGCTTGCCTCTCTATGCCATGCGTCTCCATGCTTGCCAGTCAGCCAGTTAGATAATAATAATAACAATAATAGCAGTGGTAGCCGCTGTAGTATTAGCTGGGCCGGGCTGAGAGCTACGTGGTCGGGCTGGCTTGATCATCTTTGGCGGTCTTCATGGTGTTAGAAGCTGATGCAGGTGTGCCGCGGTCGAGAAGCGGTGAGGGACGGCAACAACAACCGCGTCGTTCTTTGAGGTGCAGTAGCTTCGGGTATGGGGCAGCACAAGGAGTCCTGAGACCTGAGTCTGACTAGCCGTTGTCGAAGTCAGGACGTCGGGACGGCCACCCACGCGGTCATGGGCGCGCATACGCTACAAACGCGCCCGCCAAGGAAGAACGGGCACCAACCGTACCGTACTTATGCCATGAAGCGGATGATGTGTTGCGGCCAGGTTGGCCGGTGCGGGCCAGGTTGATGAGTGAGAGCGCGCCAAACGGGAACAGAAGCGAAGCGCAGATGGGGCTGCAGAACTGGGGTGGTTGCGTGGGGGGGGGGCGCGTTGTGGAAAGGCGAAAGATTTATTATGGCCACAAGCAGCTGGCACTAGCAAGTAAGTTGTTGCCAACAATTAGGCGGTTAGGGCGCGGTCTCTAGCACAGGCCCGACCGGGCGCCCTGCTGCCCCCGTTGGGCCCGCTACTACTTCTATTACTGCAACTGCTGCTACTACAACTACGACGACTAACACGCTGGTCTAGCTTAACCGCCGGCGGGGGCAGCGGCAACAACAGTGACCCCAACGATTTTCGTTCTTTGGCATTTTTACCGTTTCGTTTGTATCATATATATATATATATATATATATGTATGCTCGTAAATTCATGCACATAAACATAATTGAATAGACAAACATATGTGCATGCTCGCCTAGACAGACATAGACGCATTGCTGATCGCATGTTGATCGGCTGGCCAATTGGAGCTCGGCCAGTACTTAGTCTTACGGGCGGCAGATTATGACAAGTTACCGTGGAATCTACATATAGACGCACATATACACACATACGTATGCATATGGCCACTTAACGTATGGCACAGTCCCGGAGGTCGTGTGTTTGAAAGCGACAAGGATAGCAATCGTTAGAGAAGGGAAGTAACAGAGACAGAGAGGAGAAAAAAAAAGTTAGAAACGCCAAGACGTATAGAGAGACGCTTAGGAGGGACACGACCTTTCCCTTCCATACCGGTAATGGCTGAGTAAATTGGGGGTGATTTGGAAGCTACTTACTACTCCGTCCATTTCAACGGTGAGCTACCGAACGGTGGCCCTTATGCTGCCAGAACCGAGCCTCTTCGACCTGTTCTTTGAGCTCTGCTGGTAGTCGTCGTCGAGCGTCTTTGCGTTTTCCGCTCTCTATTGTTCATATTTATTGGGAGAAAGCTCACAGGAACAGGAGAGACGCCCAGAGGGAAGCAAATGGCTGACCGATCGGGCCAACTATGCCGTACAAGGATTAATGCGGAAGTGGACAGCAGGAGACAGGAGGACGGAGCAGGAAAGAACCAAACCTCGCCTGGTAGATGGAGGAGGCCCCGCCGCTGTGCCCTTAGTCCGGGTCGAAGGCCCAGAGCTGCGGTCGGTGGTCGTGCGTTCGTATGTATCGGGGGAGGGGCGGGGGGGGGTACTCAAGGGTACAAGGGTACTCATATGTATAGCTTCTGCGGGGCAGCTAGGTAGGGACATCGTTCGGCAAGACACTGAAGATGGGGCCATTTCGCTAAGTGGCCCCCCGGTCTGAGGCGAGAAGATTCGGCCGAGGACTTTGCAGTCGTGTCGGTGGTGGCACGCACGACTGCCGCGCGAGAGCCCGTTGAGTAGCCGTAGTGAGGCTTCTTGGCGCTTTTGCGCCACAGCCCGCGGTCGGGGCTGCAGTCGGGACAAAGAACGTCCACGTAATAGATGAACGCCTTTGACGTAGTCCCCCGGTGAGGTTAGCGCCAACAAGCGATCTGGCAGCGCAGCAGATGCATTATACGCCGCTGACGCCTGGCGGCCTACGCTAGGGAGTCGCGGTATGCAACGATTGTGTACGCTCACTGCGTAAAAATTGGCAGTACGAAAAGAAGCCCGTTTTGTTGCGAAGATGAACTCGTTGTGAACTCGGCTGCACTATCCGTACGTATTTACGGGATGATTTATAGTCACGTACTGGTAGGTCTCAGTATAGATACAGTGTTGGCAAATTATCGTAGGCGTGGAACGAGTGATATCTTTATTGCGTTTGGATTTAACAGACGACCAGGTCGTAGTCAGTTGTCTGCTGTAGTTTCGCTCTCCGTCAGACGAAATTAGACGAAAGCTGATCAACTGAGTATGCCCTTGATACCACAATTTTCTGCTCTGGCATCCCAAACATCTTAGTGCAAGAGCGAGCTCAACAAACAGAGCCTACTAATTTGCGCATCGAACTGGACTTCACAAGAACGCTTTTCCGTGAAACTCGGCGCTCCGGCTGTATTTGGTAAACTTTTTTAAAATGCTCACGGCGGGTTACGCGAGGGCGTATTGCGGTTTAGCGGAATAAAGTAGCGAAACAGCGTTAACTAACCGGCTTAGCACATAAAGAAATTACGCCGAGGATGGGAACACAGATAGACAGATTGTGCACGTTATGTCAAATGGCTCTCGCTGTCATATGCGGCAACCTAGCCAAATATGTCAGCATTAGATCTGACCATGTCGTTCGCCTACGCTAGCTTGGACCGCAACCTCATTCGTGTCGCCTCCGCAGAAGCTTTTTGTTGAAAAAAGGGTACTCATCACTTAGGCACATAATGTCACAGCAGACCTGAATGCGAACCTTAAGTGATGGTGTGAGTGGAGACAAATAAGGGGCGTCGTTTTGAGGTGATGCGGTTTCTGCGGTCGAATTCTAACTACTTCTACAATAAATAGGCACCCCGATATATAGCGATTTCGCCTCTTCATGAAAACACACAAAACTCGCTTTATTGAAGTTTAAAACGCTGCACCAGCAAATTAATATTCTCCGAAATCTGACGATTCCGCTTTTTGTCGAGGGTATAGGTTCGTATGTATACACCGTTACTACCACAAAACGTGCAAATCGATTAAACAATCGTTTCGGAGTGTTAGTACATATGGTGCACGAACTTAAGATGTACTTCCAAAATAGGATCGTAGCGCGCCAATCTCTAATCAAAGACTCCTGACGGCCGATAATGTTTCTCCCTCTCTTTGTATGTATATGTGGCAATATCTAGCAAGCCAGGTGCTTAGTAAAGTTTCACCGGTCGTGTTTAGAAACATTTTCGTAGTTTGCAAGAAGGCACATATGTGGTCATCAGGGAGTTTTGTACAGGCCCATTCGTCAACGCACAGTTTCCTCGTAACAGCGTGAGTATTTTGTCTCATCGTGGCGGCAGCTCGTTATTGTTTTGTTGTTGCATTGACGACCATGGTGTTTCTCATAGCTCCCATCTTGCCGCTCCAGTGACATATCTCGTTTGTGTCAACGTGCCTGCAAATATCAACTGTGCTACTGTGATTACTGTTGCTGCTGCTAGACGCATTGGCTCCCTTGTTACCATTGCTCAAACTGTGACCTTACCTGGTTACGTTCGTGATTGTCACGACTGCTCTACTGCTACAGTTTTCATTCTCACTACTGCCATGAATAGATCATCACAATCATCACTATCATCATCATCAACAACAACATCATCCTTCTCCTTCGCATCGTCTCTCATGGTTCCCACACCTCTCACCACTTGCACTGTCCTTGCCACAGGTTTTTGCTCCAATGTAGCGGCGCGGCGGTTACAAACGACAACAAGCAGCGATCTAATGAGAACTTACGAAGTCATATACATACATACATGAAGATTGTCTGTGTATACGCTTCCGCAACCCTGCAGCTATCCCAACGAGCTATCCCACGTTCCCAATTGTCGCCGGCATACGATAAGTTGAGGCGGCCAGTCCCAGCAGTAGCTACAACAGCAGCAGCAGCAACAAGCTATGCCACCAGCTGGAACAAAGCACCACACTACACGTATTATGCGCGTGTTCATCGTCTCAGCTGTGAACGGTGGTGAACATCGCTTGTGTGAGCGGCTGTTCGGAGGTTTGCGGCACGCGATGGTCCAATAAGTGACACGAGCTGTGTTTAGCCATCTTTGGCGGCTCTTGGGCGACACGTTCCCGGGTCGGCGCGCTTCGATTCAAAATCAGCCCGCGCGACGACACGCAGCGAGCTCACAACGAATACACGTCGCACAGCAAGGACACATCCATCTTCCCTTTTCCATGCATTTTCTCTTGTCGTCATTTCTTGTTGTTTTCGTGTTTCTCCATTCGATTGCCACTTTGCTCTGGTCAACCTGCAGCTGCAAGGCTGCAACAGTATTCATTTTCACGTGCTCCTCCATTTACATCTTGCGCCTACGGTACTACTACTACTACTACTACCAGAAGAAAATGTTTTTAAGTACTAATCTAAGTTACCAACTACAGCCATTTACCATCTGTTGGGAAATGGGAGCTGATTCTCACGAATAGTCAGTAGACAGCCAGTGATTGGAGGTCGGGCGGAAAGAATAGCACGATATGTTTAGAAATGCTAATAAACTAACAAGACGATGGTGTACAGTATGTGTACTTGTGAAACGCGACAAATTGTCCGCCGACTGTCGGGGTTAATGCATTAGCTTTACGTACGACCAATGCATTCGATTCCGATGCGTCGCCATATGAGCAACTACGGGCTGATTAATGATTGCGTAATCTACTAGTCATTGTTAGAAGCACAAGTCGAATACAAAACACGTTTTTGAAACGCCTCAGGCTAAGGCACTTTCGAGATATTGCCATTGGTATTCTACCAAGTCTAGACATTCTGTGTGAAGAGCGAAACTGAGCGGGCTCACGCGTAGCCTGATTGCACGCACTTATTTGAATGCGACTAATAGTGCCGCACGATTCTTACAATGCTGAGTGCCTTAGTCACTGTAGTCCACATTCATCCATGTAATAAAGGTAATTCTCATATACACATATATATATATATATATATTATATATATATATATATATATATATATATATATATATATATATATATATATATATATATATATATATATATATGTATATAATATATATATATATATATATATATATATATATATATATTCAGATTCAGAACATGGTTTATTTGCGAAACTGCATTACAAATGCTTGAGTTTTCAGAAAAAATGGCATTTTTAAAAAAAGACTGAATCAACACAGTCACATGGTCATATATACAGGTGTATACACAGTAAACCGGTGATCCAGCTCCTCGGTGTGATTCAGCATTGTAGCAAGTAATACGCTCGGCGCAACAGTATTGCCGACCGTTTGTATGGTGGCTCCTATAGCTCTTGAATCAATTACTATCTCCGCAGCTCTTCACTTTGCAACGCCGGCCAATACTCTCATCGATCTGTTATACCAGAAGCCGGAAGCAAAATATTTTTTAATTCCCGCACAAATATACTCACATAGGAGAGATATGCGTCCTGGTAGCGCGCTCAAAATATGCGGCAGCCGACACAATAGAGAATGAGACCTTAGTTCCTTTTTGGTCCTCGGTACCACAAATACTGTCGCTCTACGCAGCCGTCTTCTCCGCCTAGGTACTAAAGGAAATACTATAACCGCCGGTAGTAAACCACGAGAGGTTTTGTAGGCAAGCGCAGCTACTCTAAGAATATATATTTTAGAGACGGTAAAAGGTCATAAGCAGCGAACAGATCACTAACTGGCTTGTAGCGCCGTCGGGAGAAGATGGCACGAATTGCATCATTTTGAATCACCTGGACCCTTCAAAGAATGCCTCTGTACCCGCCATTTCACAACAGAACACCATAACATAAAATAGATAAAAACAGGACCTTGTAGACAGTCAAAAACCCCTCAATTGGAACCCCCACTTGCCTTAATCTCCGCAACGTTGCAATAGCATAGCATTTTGGCATTAATTGATCTATGTGAGAATACGCCAGGATAAATGTTCATGCAATATCAAACCGAGACACCTCACTGCCTAAGAACGATCTACCGTATTGACACCCAGTCAAAAACTATCGGGCAATTGAAGCAGCCTTCTAGCGGGTCGAAACACTAAGATATTGGTTTTGCTCGTATTCACAACCAAACCGTATTCATTGAAAACCTTAACAACTTTTTCAACCAACTCAAGGGAAGCGTTAATACCACTAGAAACGTTAGCCAGGTCGAGCCGAAACAAGATTGTCGTGTCGTCAGCACGACACGACAGGTTATCGTGTTAGATTTTCAAGAGTATGAAGTTCATTAATATAATAAACATAAAGGGACTAAGAGCAGAGCCCTGTGGAGTCTCCAAGGCGACAAGCTGCCAAGTAGATTGAATTGATCCAACCTTTACAGACTGAGATCTATTCTTAAGATAGGATCTAAACCAGCTAATTATAGAGAACGTGCAGCCCAAGTGGGTCAACATATGGATAAAAAGGCAGACGCCACGTCTAGGAACACGCCCAAACAAGGCTGGTCCATTTCGACCGAGTCAGCCACATGCTGTCACAGATGTGCTAGGGCTAAGTCTGTCGATCGGTTTTTACAAAAACCAAATTGGTCTGATGAGAGGAAGCTAATCACCTTCAAATAACGAGTTAGGCTCAGCAACACTAACTTTTTAAAGATCTTTGAAATATCGGATCGAGGAGTATCGGAAGATAGGACGGTAGCTGGACGCAAGACATCCCCTTTACCCTTGCATAATGGGACTACGTTGGTAAATCTCAGACATCTAGGGAAGAAGCCGTGTTGAAAAGATAGGGTTATTTACTCTTAACAAAGGAGCTGCAATAACGGAGGAAGCTAACTTTAACAATTTAGCCGGAACACCCATGATTCTACAAGACCAGCTAGCATTCAAGTTCCTTATCGCACCCTCAACATCAGAGGCCTGCACCTGAGGCAACGAAAATGAGTTAGTCTTCTTTGGCCATAGTTCATCGAGACGGTGCCCATCAGTACACGGATTTAATAAGTTTATCGTTTTATACCTAACCGTAGCGAAATGTAGGTTTAGTTCGTCGGCGATCGACTCACTAATCGTATGACCCGTGCTGGAAGTTAAGGACTGATGGAAGCTCTGTTTTAGCGGGCTCTCTATCGCAGACTTTGTTCATATATTTCCACAAGCGCCGCGAGTCCAATTTAGTGTCATTAAACCGATTTTTATAGAGAGATTCTCTGGCTAGGCAAAGCCCCAGGGAAAAAGAGACTGTGTGGCTGCGTCGAGTAGTACCAGGACCGCCCAGATTAATCTTAGCAAATGCTTTATCATAATTCCTGCCCGCGGTAGCCCGAAGCGCTTCGAAAGCTGAATCTACATCTAAAGCTTCATAGACGTTGATCCAGGAGGCCCGCCGTACCAAGTCAAGAAACACATCAATACTGCACTGATCATGCCGCCGTTCAGGTACAACCGAAACGGGTTCACCCCCGTTAACAGAGGGTCGTCGGATAGTGATCTGAAAATACTGGGGTCTCTAACATAGCTGCCTCGCGGCAATAAGTTCTCAAGGGTATCAAGAAGCACGTCTCTGTGACTAACACGACATGAGCAAAAAGCAATTATAAATTGGACATGACCATTGGGACTACAAAGAGATCGGAGGAGAGTATTGCAGTGGTGTTTTTTACGAAAGCCCCGACTCCCCCCCCCCCCAGGACTGATAAATTCTGCAGGCAGTGATAAAGTTATAGCCACTTATTCCGTGAGTAGGACAGTCCGAGTTTTTTAGCCAAGTTTCACTTATAGCAACGACATCTAAACTAGAGCCTTCCCGAATCATAAGGTTAGCAATGGATTCAAGCTGCCTCTGCTTTAGTAAACCACCAGCACCGGCATTAATATGGATGGCTGCGAAACGAATTAACACCTACGCGAATATCATCCCAGAGCAAACACTTTCTGATATTCCCCAGAGACTGCAGAGCAATGTAAGTAAAATTTATTAATTATCTAGAACAAATGAGTTAACTACTTTAGCTTCAAAAAAGCATCTAACATCGGTGTTAAGAGACTGCGAGCTCTTAGAGGCATTGCGCAGCATTTGGACTAAACACTTTTATGATATCTGTGAGAGGCGCAATGACCGTTTTCAAGAATTTATTGCTGCCTACAGCTGTCTTTATACGAAACTTTTTGGGTTTCTTTGTCGAGCGCGAAAGATCTGTAGCTTCAAGCTTAGGAACCGGTTTGGAAGTGTTCTTCGGAATAGTTGTAGCGCCGGGTAAGTTCACCCATACCTCGGACCCCGAAGCCGAGTCGACCACTACTGATCTCATCATGGCCGCATATGATCGGCGAGAAGTTTGAGCCAAGTTGGAGTCATCTTGCGGACTTTCTATAACAAGACCCGTTGCCTTGGTGGCACAAATTTGACCACTCTTACTGAGACGGCCGTTGGAGATTCCACATTCACGTAAGGTAGCAATCTAGATTCCATCAATACTTTGCGTTTCTCGATCTCGCAGGCACGCACTGGACACGCCGATGAGAGGGACGAGCGCGGTCCTTTTCAATGAACGTACTTGGCTTCATTTTTACAGTTTACGGCAAGATGTATATATATATATATATATATATTATTTTTCAAGGCGTATATTAGATTACATGGCGAACTTGTTTGTACTATGCTATCACTATGCATTGCACTCGGCTGGCAGGTGCGTACTCATATCGTGTTGCTAGCGAAGCGACGGCAAGATATCAATGCTTACATAGTACACACAAACTTCAGCGGTTAACCACATGAATGTCCAATGTTAGCAGCGGCTAATCGTCTTTCTCGTCCTAGACTTCTTAGTATTAGTTTTACTGGCATTTAGTTCTTACGATCACAGACATGTCTCAACTGAAATGAATGCTATATGCATGATGGCACCGATGTGACGGTGCACAGCCACTACGTCATCCGTGTACATATCAATTGAGGCATTTTTGTACTAATTTCAACAGATAGAAATAAGATACCACGACAACAATAGAACAGATCCAGCTCAACGGTTCACTTTGAGAGGCACCTACTGAGAAGCAACTTCACTATTGTCTCAACAAAGTAACGTGTCTTCGGTTTCTATAGCCATTTTAAACAGGCTACTTTATCTATGCAAGCGCCTCGATTCTTAGATCAATGCATATCTCCCAACCCTGATTGGGCAGATTTGGAAGTGCTGTAGACTTTGTTTAGATAAGCGCGAATTTTAATGCAATGGAGGCCAGCATGTTCCGAAAGAGATTCTGCTCACGTGGGCCAGTAAAGAAGAAAATTCGTTTTGAGAATGTTTTGGAAAAATCGAAGATCCTCTGATGAGCTACTGCACTGTAAACACCAATTTTGAATATATTATTATTTTTTTCATAAAATACCTTGATACAGTTGTATATAATATTTTTTTAGGACGGGCTAACATATATTTATGTTATATGTTACATATAACATACGTTGCGGTTCCGGTGAAACGGAACTGCAATTTCACAATGCTTATATATAAAAATATTTAAAATGTGTATTAGCAATAACAATATCTATATCATACTTCAGCATGTCTCACTCCATGCGAAACTAACAATTGAAGCCGCTACAAGTCCTACAGTTCATACACATGACACGCTTTCTCCAACCTATTGACAAGTAACAAGTTTTAACAAGAGTTTTTACTCGTTACCCAATTTTTTCACTCACGTTTAAATAATGTGAGTACACGAATTTCCTTGAAAGGTTCGGTCCAGATAGCCGACAGGGTGTACGCGAGAGCATGACGGGTGGACTCTTTTAGAGCTACTGGCCTCACACTTTCAGTTGCACGTCGAGTTGTGCGTCTAATAGCAACTCTTAGAGAAAAAGCAGTATCATCCGGAATAACCTTCTCCTTTATCTTGAATGCAAGCAAGGCAATTTTTACCCTGTAAATATCCCTAAGTGGTAAAAGTTTAACGTCTTGAAAACACTTACGAATCAAATCGCTACGGCATCAGAGACCCACTACACAGTGGTACAT
The DNA here is from genome assembly GCA_003439945.1 of Dermanyssus gallinae. Taxonomy (NCBI): domain Eukaryota; kingdom Metazoa; phylum Arthropoda; class Arachnida; order Mesostigmata; family Dermanyssidae; genus Dermanyssus; species Dermanyssus gallinae. The sequence goes on from QVRM01000769.1 coordinate 522,656, forward strand.
TTTACGCTTTTGATGTTTTTAACATCCGATAAACTCACAGCTTGTACATCTTTCGCTGATAGTTACATCGCTAGTCCCATGCTAACTTACAGCACTAGATCACAAGAATTGACAAATTTCACCAGACTGGCAAGTCTGCTGTCAGCCATTCGTGCTGATAACATGTTTCCGTCCTCTCCAAGCTTAGTGACGGCCTTAATCCAGTGTGCTCTTTCAATTTCATATTTCCTGCATTCCGTAAGAATGTGTATAACGTCATCATATGTGTTACACTGCTCGCACATCGGTGATGATTTTACCCCAATTTGGTTAAGCGTGCTTCCGCTCAGACCCTTGGCACATCTCAGACGGTGAACCGTCACAGCACATCTACGGGAGGCCCCACTTAAGTCATGCGGTCCTGCAAAATTTATCCGGATCCCCATATTAATACGCTTTTGTGAAATCCCCTTTGCCAGCTCCTCCCATTTTTGACAACTGTGTTTCCACACTTTAGCTTTGACATGACTTGAGGAAGGCGGCACCAGGCATACGCGATCCAGGTTCTTCTTCTGTAGGGCGTCTCTGGCGACCTCGTCAGCTGCCTCGTTTCCTCGTAAATTTACGTGAGCTGGAATCCACTGTAGTCGCAGCCGTGCCTTGTGATGGCCGGCGCAGCGAAGAACGCACTGGATGAGATTTGAGTTGGGACCCGCTGGGTCTGCAGCTGTGATAGCTTCCAGCGCCGCTTTAGAGTCGCAAAAGATAACCGTGTCCTTGGGATTATCGTCTTGAAGAGCGAATACAAGCGCCTCATGCACTGCTACAATTTCGGCCGTGGTTGAACTCTGGCAGTTTCCGACATGTACCGCTATAGTTGTCCCGGTTTCCGGTATGACAACTCCTGCTCCTCCGGTAAAACCTTGCTGTGACCCATCGCTGAACATCACTGACGAGTACTCCTGTGAGAGTAAGCTTATGTGGTGCTCGGCGGCAGTCTTCAGGTACCAAGAGTCATGTTCATTCTTTTTGTGGATGTTAGGTATTGATAGTGACACAGACAAATGCTCAAGATTTGACATATCAAATACATGCTTATCAGGAGCCTGCATCCCGTCGCTCAATTCGGAAATGTCCTCTAGGGCGGCAGCTGCCTTGGTACTTCAGCGTTCGTCCTGGATTAATCTCAGTAGCTTATTGCTACTTCTGGCTAATCTGATTAATATACACTTCATTAGAAATTCTTGTCGTATGTTAGTGGGCATAAGGCCACTTTCTGCTAGAGCGGTTTGTGTACTGGTCATAGGGAGTAAACTCAGAGCTGCTTTAGCACATACTGCAGTCATTGCGTCTAGATCGGTTGTCTCTTTTTTGTCAGGTTGGTCATGAATGGCAGGACGTAGTCCACTTTCGACGAGAAAAGCGCCTTGACAATTTTAATGGCAGACGGAGGAGATATTCCCCAAGAGAGTCCGCACAGATTCTTGATTATGTTTACAACTTTAAGGGCTCGTTCTTTCAGCTCATTAATTTGCATCTTCCATCGACAGTTGTCTTCCAGATGTACTCCAAGGAACCGTATATCCGTGACTTGGTCAATTGTTTTTCCGTCTATCTTAACTACTAAATGCTGTCCTCGACGCATATTGAAAGCCATTATTTTGGTTTTAGATGGTTCAATCTTAAGGCCAATTTTCTCCAATGAAGATACAGTTGCTTTGATGCCACACTGAAGCTGAAAAACAGCAATGGGGTTGACTGTTTTGCCGTTTAAGCGAATCCACATGGCCCCGTCATCCGAGTACTGGGATAGGTGAAAGCCGTGTGGAACGCAGTTCGCAATATTAGATATCGCTAATACAAAAAGAATCGGGAAAGCACTCCACCCTGAGGGACTCCACGATCTCCTAACACGACACACCTGGAGGAGCTTCCCCCGCACGTAATAGACAGCGTGCGCTCGTGCAGATAGCTTGATATGATTTTGTAGAAACGGTAATTGTTGTCGATCCCCATATTTTGTAGAGATTCATGGACAGCTGTGTGTGTCAGTCCATTGTATGTGCCTTCGATGTCAAAGAATGCGGCCAATACATGGCCATTGTTCCGGCATGCCTGTTCAATATCTGTTGTCAGATCCATGACGTTGTCTTGGGGCGACCGTAGCGGTCTGTACGCTGACATACTATCTGCGAGAGCTGATTTAGCTTCTGTCGCAGACATTAATCTTCGAAGAAGCATGCGCTCCAGAACCTTACCAAGGTGGGAGCATTTGACAATTACACGATATGATTTGATGTCTCCTGTTGGCCTACTCGGTTTCAGAATAGGAACCCCAACTCCAGATTTCGGGTAAAAAACTGTCCTGAGAGCATAATTCTGAATGACTTCCGCCCTATGAGTTATACCCCTATTATGAATTCCTTAAATGGGGATAGCGTAGCAAAGAATTAGCATTAATAGCATTTATACACCATGAAGAAGATCTTCGAGAGTCACTCCTAGTTTTCGTAGGCGAATAGATGAAACTACCGCATAGCATTGAGGTGTAATAACGTCTAAGTGATCATGCCATCTAAGTGTCTCATGTAAGGTTAAGCCCAGGCATTTTATAGTGGGGGAGAGTTTTACCTCCGTTTAATTGAGCTTCAGCATTTGCACCTGCGTAGCCTTTTTGGCAGGGCGAAACAACATGAGTCCAGTTTTTGGCTGCATTTATCACCAGACCGAATTTCCCAACACAAGAACGGCATACTCCACTACTTGCATAGCCTTCTGTACATCAGCCTGTATTGTAGATGGTTTAATTCGAAAAAATAAGGTCGTATCATAAGCATAGACGATGGGCTTACAGGACCCTCCTGATGCGATCTCTTCAATTATGAATTTGATTAAAATGATAAACATAAACTGTCCTAAGATTGACCCTTGCGGCGTTCCGATGTTTACACTTTCTAAAGGCGATTCAAAACAACCTACCTTTAAAGCCTGCTGTCTCTCCGCTAGATATGACCTTAAGCAAGACACAACAGTGCCACCACAACCAAGATTTTCAAGCATTTGTAAAGACAACGAATGATTGAGGCAGTTGAAAACGGCAGAAACATCCAAACAGACACCGAGGAATGCTGGTTGTTTTGGAAAGAATTGACGACCTCCTGATGGAGATGAGCGAGGGCAAGCTCCGTTGAGCGTGCCTTACGAAGTCCAAACGGATTCCTCCAAAAAACCAATCGAAATAAGATGCTCTTCGCATCTGGGCTTAACTACCTTTTCAGATATTTTAGAGAGGTAATCCACTAAAAAAACTGGACGGTAATTATTCGGATTATTACGGTTGCCCTGATTTTTAAATAAGATAATTATTGTGGACACCTTTAGTTTAGCGAAAGCTATATATATATATATATTTTTTTTTTAAACAAAAAACTAAATTCATATCTTAGTGGTCGCGTAAAGGTCGTGCTAATATAGCTACGTGTTGCTCGTGTAACTTATATTTAACGTGGGCTTATTTTCGAATTGCAGGCCATCTTGCGGACATGACCACGAATGGTACGCGCGTGCGTGTCTGCATAGATGAACGGAAGCGGCGGCATACACTACCAATGTGCAATCATAATAAATGAGCTGAAATGTTCGAATTGTGTGAAATACGAGTGATTTCTTAGCTGAGCTGCGTGCACGTATCCACAACACGGCGATCGACCAGGTGGCGGCAATTGCAATTGTTGAGTGGCCGAGTTGGTGCTATTGCGCTGAGTTACGACTAGCCATGCTATTTTTCTGTTGTTGTTGTTGTTGTTGTTAGTCTAGTATCTCGAATGAACAAGCCACAATCATAACCGATCAATTGTCTTACACTTTCTGCGCTTTCTCACTCTAGTGGTGCATGGTTGTGCCTATTGATTTATATTTATACATGTATATATATATATATATATATATATATATATATATATATATATATATATATATATATATATATACATGTATAAATATATATACTATATATATATATATATATAGATTGAGAACGAGAGAGTCTCGTTGCGATTGTAGTTGAATGGTGTAGATAGCTTTCATTGGTTGTTGAGGTGCTCAATCATGACGGCCGCACTTCTCTGCTGCTTTCTTCCTCTCCTTCTCGAGCCCCTTCTCTCTCTCGCTCTCTCACTTAGTCACCCCCTCGTTGGCTGGTGTTCTGTTCTGTTTGCCTTCTGCGCGGTATTGGCTTCCCGGTCATCCTTAGCTCTACTTGTGCTGCTCGTAGCGGTCGTCATTGCACTGACGACATCGTCAGCGATCCAGAAGTATCATAGTAATAATAATAATAATCGAAAAATAGCCTCTATTGCAATGCCGACAGAAGCAGCAGCAGCGACACATTGACAATAACAATGACAAAGACAGCAAATATAATAACATCAGTGGCATCAACAAAAATATAAACAGCACCACCACCACCACCCACAACAACAACAACAACTACTAGTAGTCTTACTAATACACTACACTCCTAACAACATCAATAACTATAACGACTGCACCAGTAGTAATAACAACGGTCACAGCATCAATAGCAACAACAACAACAGCAGCCACAACAACAACAACAACAAGGAAAACGACAATGCACATAAAGGGGACGACAAAGAACAAGGCAGCAGCAGCGACGACGACAACAACAACAACAACAACAATAATAATAATAACTACAACAACGTCAGTAGTACGGCGCAGAACAATGCGAGCGCATCATCGATGAAACACGATGAACCACCATCATCGAAGCCAATTGATCCAACGACAATGCATGAGAGCAACGTAAGCGACTCTTTTCTCGTGTCTCTCTCTCTGTCACCGCCTCCCAGCCAAGCGGACGTGCAACAGACAGAGAGAGAGCGAATGACAGAGACAACAACAGCAGCAACAACAACAACAACAACAACAATAACAGCTTCATACAACAAACGAGCCCGACAAACGAGCAGCCATTGAAGCAAGCAACGGAATTCCACGCGTCTCGTCCGCTTTCGAAAGTCCATATCGTATCGAAACTCAATCAGGGTCAAGCGTTTTTGCTTCGCTTACGGTGACCGGAGAAGAAACGTCGTCTTCGACAACGATATTGGCAACGACGACGACGACGACAATAACAACAACAACAACAGCAACAGCAACAACAACGAGGACGACAACAAAGACAACAACAATAACACCAAACACCCTGCCGCACAGTCCCTGGACGCTTAGATTGCAAAAAATATCAGCAGTAGCAACAACAATAACAACAACTACACTACAACAACAACATTAACATTAATTAATTCGAGTGTTGCCTCTACAGCTAGAACTGCTTCTATGACCAATATTACTCGCTATTAGGTACAAAGACAACAGCTACAACAACAACAATAACAATAGCAAATACACTCACCGCGCTGTTGTAAGCAGTATCTATATGCTTTGCCTATAGAAAAGTAAAGTCATAGTTAGGTTGTGTTGGTGTCAGAATCGCAAGAAAATCTCTCCTCTCTTCGGCCGCTGATCGGTTCAGATGTTCATGGGTATAAACCAAAAATTGCATACCTCATCTTTCCTAGTGAGGGAGAGTAGCAGGTCTCAGCTCCATCAAAGCGCAATGGTAAGGCCTCGTCCGCCTTCTTCTGGGGTCTCCGCCCTTCTTGATTGCAGAGGGTCTAGCAACAACGGTAAGTAGGGCATACGGTGCTACAGATGCTCGTTAAGGATCACACGATGTCGAGGCGGTTGCCAAGTTCTCGGCCTCTGGTGTCCGTCGCTATGCTATAACCAAAGTTCGATTTTTATTATTCAGCCGGATCGTTTCTGTGTCAAAAATCATGAGGCGTCCTCTAGATGTGCGGCTGCAGTAAGCTCAGTATCATGCTCATACTGGGGATGGTGAGTTCCCGACCTATAAATGAGTGATTTCTGGACTATTCTGATACAACGTTTCTACGCCTGTCTTGTACAACACGTAGTGAGCGTAAGACAGAGAACTGAAACACGGCGTACTGCAGGTAGGTCACGAATGCGTTTTTGCAATGATGCACGCGCATTGCCTGCGTGGGTGTCCGCGAGGAGATGAACCTATCTCTGGGGACAGAATAGCTATTTAACTCTCTATTTCTACTTTACTTCCCGTTCCTATTCCTCAACTCGATTCATTCGGCAAAGTACGGTTTCTTTTAATTGACACCACGTCATTACGACAAAGTTTGGATAATACAGTTCTTATATCGAACACATTGCAATGTGTAACTCGTCATACAACCAATTGTCGGTGAAGTAATCTCAATAGTTAGTTTTATTGTCACTAATATCGAGCTCCCATTCGGCATTCGCCTCATTTTAACCAAAGAATAATAATAAAGTTAGTGAGCGGTTTGTTTTAAATTATATATATATATATATACGCTTAGATGTTTACTATGTATGCCATACATTTTCTTCGACATAGACCAAGTTATATTTGTCAATTTAAATTGAACATCTTGTAGTCTTGTTGCCGGGATAACTTTGGGCGATTGAAACTGGATTGAGGCAACTTATTGGGCCAAGAGAGCGGTGACCACCCCATTGAATCGCAAACATGCGTCGTTTGCGCCGGCTTCAAGACTATTTTCCAGGGCCGACATAGCATAAATAGCATAGTAAAAACATTACATAACACAAATTAGGTTAACATATATATATATATATATATATATATATATATATATATATACGTACATATAATAAAAGGACGGGGAGGGAATGAGACGCGAGGCCGTCTAATACGAGGTAGAGCTGAATATCAGCTGACGATCGTCATTCGTATTGCGTTTGCAAGGTAAACTTTCTGAGTGAGCGGCGAGTAAATCAACCCCAGAGCTCACTGCTGACATTAACTGATCGCCATCATTGCAATGATCCTCACCGTCATCATCCTTCATCACGGGAGAAGGGAGCCTTGAAATTGAGATGAAATCTGGCTAGAAACGACGTAGAACCAGACGAAGCAAATGAAGAAGAAAACGCGGGCAAAAAAGGACAAAGAAGACGTTAGTGAACAAAGATGACAGCAATGCCGCCGCTGCTGCTGTTTCTGCTACTAAACACACACGTATGTTCGTCTGCCCGCACACGCAGATACATGGATATGTTCGAACAGGACGAGGCATTCCTTCATCGAATTTGTACGTTGTTGCAAATGGCGCATTTCGACGACACCACCGACAACAATAAAGCATTCGACGATGTCTCATTCCGACCGACGATGAAGTAACGAACGACCCCACAACGGGGACGTCTGTGGGGTTGCTCATGTTCAATCTTCGTTGACCTCACTGAAGCAGTGATGATGATGATGATGATGATAGCTAGTCTTCGCCCTATGTTATTGCTGATCTACTTTTGATCTGAGCTGTTGACATTGCTGCTGCTGCTGATGTGTTTTGCTGCTGCTGCTGTGCCTATTGCTGGGGCTTCAGCTGACGTGAGGAGCAGAGGAGGTGTGAGGGCGCATCGGCATCGGGGCTTTGAGCCTCGTTTCTGGACATAACTTTGACGTAGCATCATTTGTTTGACCTTTCCGCCATAGCCAATATCAGCTGTTGTTGTTTTTGTTGTTATTGCTGTTTTTTTGTTGTTGTTGTTGTTATTGCTGTTGTTGTTAGGTTGGTGAAGCTGATATTAATGTATGTGTTATGCTCACCTTTTGCGAGTCACTGTCGTTATTGGCGAATTGCCACGGTTATTGTTTTAGTGTTTTTCGTTCGCGATGTGGATGGATCGCATTGCTGTTGTTTTCATCAAGTCCTGCTTGTTGTTACTGTGACTATTTGAATTTACTATTTGTTCTTATTTATTACGTTCTTGTTGCCGCTGCGGCACACCAATTGTTGTTGTTTTTTTCAGCACAGTTAGTTCAGCTAGGCTAGGAAATAATGTTGTTGTTGTTGTTCTTCTTCTTCTTGTAGTTGGTTGGCGTTTATCTGCGCTACGGATAAGGACAGTGGTCATAGTCGTTGTTGCCAGTGATAAGAGTCGCAGCTGTGGTAGATGTGTCCGCGCCTGTTGTAGAATTTGCGCTATTTTCGTTTAATTAAACAGTTTAAAAAATACTTTTGGGGCTAACTCTTAGCCAAGATTTAACGCCCATGGGACTGCTTTTCGCGTTGCTTCATAGAAGGACTACCCCCCATAAATACAAAATGTGCAACGGTGTGGCTCGAACCCGTGCACCTATGTGTCTCCTCCGGTCGCGAGGCGCAGACGCATGCCGCCACGCTACCGGCCTCGACTAATTAAACAGTTAGTAGGTCATATATTTATATATATTTATATATATATATATATATAGCGAGGAAGTATATACCCAGCCACACGTAAGATCTGTGTGTATGTAGGAGTAGCACCACCAGCAGCATTGTCTAGCATGCTCGATGGGTTGATACGGAAGCGAAGCGCGGTAGAGTGCTAAGTGCCGGCGGCGTGCACGAACATATAGGTAGGTGTGCGGGCGTCAAAGCTGACGCAGTTCATCAGTTTGACTCAACCAATGTGGCTATCATCGATCAATTGCTTTGACTCGCTTGCTGGCGCTTTCCGATTACACATATATATATATATATATATATATATATATATATATACATTTATATACATATATTTGCGTCTCCCCCCTCTCTCTGACCGTCTCGCTTTCTCCCCGTGGCAACATCCCAATATATATATATATATATATTTTTTTTTAATATCTGCGTGTGTGTATGCATCTATCCATTTAGTCTGTGGCGGCCACGGCGGAAGAATGGCTGTTTACGTGCCGATATACACACATACACGCGCTCATACGCGCACGCTTAGACGATAGGCAGACATCCACGCACGGCCAAATACACAGACCACACACAGACACACGAGCTGTAGCCGTCATCGTGGTCACTTGCCGACAGCAACAACAATAACAACAACAACATAAGAAACAACACAACAACAGCGTCAGCAACAATAACAACAATTTTAACAACAGCAGCAGCAGTAACAGCAAAAACAACAACAACAACAACAACGTTAAGACAGCAAAAGCACCAACGTGGTGATGATGGTATATTTTACCGTTCAGCCTGGGTCTTCGTCATCGTCGTCGTCGTCGAAGCTGAAGACAAAACTAAAGTGGGGTCAGAGGTTGACCAAGGCGCCAGCCACCGCCTTCAACACCACCATGGCGATCACAAATGCAACATGTTCCTCGCTCGACCGGCCGGCTGGACTAACAGTATCAGCCGCCGCCGCTGCCGCAGCAGCAGCAGCAGCAGCAGCGGCCAACCAACACACAATGCTGCAAAACTCAAACAGGCCGCTAAGAGAACGCGTGCTAGACATCGAGAGAAACGGAAAGAGAAATATATACATAAATATGTATATATATATATTTTTTTATAAATTGTTTTAATGTCATATCGTTGAAAGTCAGCGACCATGCTGCCACAAAAACCGTTAGAGGAACCCTGAATATTTGAACATGACCGCTTATGCTATTGCTCTAAGCGCCCCTGTTATAAGAAGGTGACAATTGTGTCTAGATATACATGTCAGTCCAAAAATAGATCCATTTATCTATATATATATACATTTATACATACATAAATATATATATATATATATATAAGTTTATATACATTTATATATATATATTATATATATATAAATACACACAATTGTTAACCCCGTTACGAGATAAAATAAATATGTATTTGTATATATAAATAAATGTATATAAATATATACATTTATATATATATATATATATATATATATATATATATGCACAATTGTTAACCCCGTTACGAGATAAATTAAATATGTATTTGTATATATTATATAAATATATAATTTTTTTTTTTATAGAGGTAACTGGTAAAATGCGTTATGCACACCGGGCGACGTTGTTAAAGCCTCGGTAGTGTGGGACTCGCACCCACTAAAATCCAGTCGTCCTTTTTGCCCCTTGACGGGGCGTGGCCGCAGTACTGTCTTCTCGAGATTACTTCGCCTGGCCACTCTTCTTGCCATTTAGGCTGCTCGGCTTTGTGCGGCGGTTATTTTTGCCTCAGAGATACCTTGTGCAAATCTTCTTACTAGAATCCAGGATTTGTGATCTTTGAGGAGCGCCTCTACAAGGGCCTGGCATGTCAGGGGGTTCTGCAGTCCTAGGTTCCGGGACAATAGCTCTCGCTCAGTGTCGAAGAAGGAGCACCGCTCATAGCAGTGCCTAACATCATCCGGCTCCCCCGAGTTGCACATGCGGCATACAGGGGAGTCAGTTTTACCGATGCGGTGTAGGTACTGCTGAAAACAGGCGCCATGGCCTGTTAACAGTTGCGCGAGTGGGTAGGTAAGCGAGCTGTGTTTGAGACTGTACCATTTTTAAGATCAGGAAGTATTGATCTTGTCCAATATCCAGGATGGCCCGGCTGGATTGCTTCCCATTGCTGGCTCCATTCGCTTAGTGTGTCAGTTCTGCTGACTAGTGTGCCCTCCGTCAGAACGTTGGTTACAGGGTTTCCTGATGCCAATTCTTTTACTATCAAGTCCCAGGGAATTTGTCTGGAGAGTACCTGTACGGCTGCTGTGGAGGCCGTGCGACTTGCTCGTGTTAGGTTAAGCGCCATAGGTCTTTGGGTCTTGTTGAGGAGACGACGTGTTGCAGCTCTTGTAGTAGTGCGTTCCCATAAGGGTGCGGCGTATAACATGATGCTGTCTATTACTGATGCTAAGAGTCGGCGCCGAGAGTCCCTTGCTCCTCTGGTCCGTGGGAGGATTTTCCGTAACTCTGCTGAGGCTTTGGCTGCTTTTTTAGCTGCATAGCGCACACAGCGCATATGAGGTGTTCCTGTGAGAGCTCTATCCAGGATCACGCCCAGGTACTTGATCACGGGCGTGGGTGTTATTGGATGGCCTTCCAGGTGTAAATTTAGGTTGCGTGGAGGACGCTTCAGACCGTTTAGAAGGATTGCTTCCGTTTTTTTGTGAAGCCAGTTCGAGGCCAAGCGTGCGGAGGTGTTGTCGGATATCCGCCAAGGCTCCGTTGGCTGTACCTTCGAGCAAATCCTTGTCACTGGCGGTAACGATCAGTGCCAGATCGTCTGCGTAGGCGATAGAAAAAACTCCCGGGGGATGCGGCAGTCTTAGTACTCCATCATAGGTTATGTTCCACAGGGTTGGTCCCAGTACAAATCCTTGGAGAACCCCGGCAGTGACGGCGTAGTCCACTCCATCGTATGTAGATGCTCGGTCCTTTAGATACGACGCTAGGATACGTTGTAGGTAGGGAGACACGCCTTTATTTCGAAGTGCTTGGTTTATGGCGTCCCACGAGAGCGTATTAAACGCGTTTTTGACATCAATAAGGACGGCCAGGCAGTGCGCCCGGTTTGCGATAGGTGAATTTCTTTGTGTTTCAGCTATGTTTAGAACTTTGCTGATAGCCGAGTGTGTGGAGTGCCCGGAACCATGCTGGTTTTCTGACAGCGCCTTCTTGTCTTCTAATTCTGTAACTAGTCGCCCGTTGATAATATGCTCAGCTGCCTTGGATAGGCAGGAGAGCATGCTTATAGGGCGGTATGCTGAGGGGTCTCCTTGTGGCTTCCCGGGTTTCGGGACAAGGGTTAGGCGTGCCGTTTTCCAAGGCTTTGGGTATTCTCCGCTGGTGAGAATTGTGTCCATCATGCGTTTGAATATCTTTGAATGGTTCTTTAGGAGTACGCGTACTGCTTGAGGGGGGGCAGCATCTGGGCCCGGCGCTTTCCCTGGTCGTATGATATATAAATGTATATATATATATATATATAAAATAATTGGATCTATTTTTTGCCTGACATGTATATCTAAACACAATTGTCACCGTCTTATAACAAGGGCGCTTAGAGCAGTAGCATAAGCGGTCATGTTCAAATATTCAGGGTTCCTCTAACGGTTTTTTGTGGCATCAGGATCGCTGACTTTCAACGATATGGCATGAAGGAAATTGCTTTTATATATATATATATTTGAGCCATTTTTGCACTCAGAAAATCAAACGCATAAATCTAGTGCCGACAACTCTAAAATAAATTTAGATCTTTTTTTGGTATTGACAAAGTGGATTTATAACAGCTACAATCGAGAAAAACGCAAACAGACATAGATATCTTAGTGAAAAAAATGGTGCATCACCATCTTTTTCATACTACACTATCTTATTAAAATATTAGTAGCCGTCATTTTTCGGCGTTTCCGTTCGGCGGAACACATTTCTTTATTTACTTCTTCTACTACCACTACCTTAATAGGTCTGAGCGTGATTGGCAGTGGTGCCAAGTTTGCAGCACCTAGGCGCCTACACTCGAAAGCACTACAATGTAGAGGTGGCAGGAGATAATGATGCCAGACGCAGAGTTGCTTTGATAATATGGTCTTCAAAAAATTGGTTTAAGACTTTACTGCGGAAAATTACAAGCGTATTGATAAAAAACCTTGATCTTCGCATATGGGCATCCCTAACTGCGAGTTACTACTACAAGATAGCATTTGTAAAATCGTTTAGCAATGTCCATGCCAAGAAAGGCGTATTGTGATAAAGTTGAAAAAGGCCAACAAGTCACAACGAAAA
>QVRM01000770.1:0-31928 GCA_003439945.1 Dermanyssus gallinae
GCACGCGGTTGAGGAACACGTCCTTCGGTGGCTCGGTGATTTTCTTCTCGATCTTGTGCAGCTCGCGGTGGGTGACGGCGAGCCGCCAGTACTTCAGCGCCATATCCCGGTTGTCGTCCTCAAAGAGGTAGCTGGCGCCGAGCAGTTCAACGCGTCGGCCACCCGCTCGAGCGGGTAGTTCATCGTCCGGATGAGGTACATGACGCTGTCGCAGCGCGTTATACACGCCGTCTGCAGGACGTCGTCGCCGTGCACGCTGCGCGCCAGGTGGTCGGCGCCGTTCTTCAGCAGCAGTTCCGTCGTATTGCACTGATTTTCCTGCACGGCGTAGAGAAGCGCCGTCTTGAGCTCCAAGTCACGCGCGTTGATGTCGACGCCCTGCTCGAGCAGGAACGCGCACAGCTCCGTCGACCGCACCGACTTGATGAGGCAGGTGCTGCCTTCGTGGTCGGGCCGGTTGACGTCGACGCCCTGGCCGATGAGAAACTTCACCACGTCGATGTTGTTGTTGTAGCACGCCGCATGAACGGGCGTCACGCGCCGGTGACCGACATCTTGTTGACGTCGGCGCCGTGTGTGACGAGCACGCGGCACACCTCGATCCTACCGCGGAGGGCACCCCACAGCGGCGTGCCGTAGTGTCTCATCCGGAGCTAAAGAAGACATCCACCCGAAGTCGCTGATCTGGTCCGAGTTGGCGCCACACGTCTCGAGCAGGTAGCGCACGATCTCGACGGCGCCCTGCAGGGCGGCCTTGAACAGCGGCGTAAAGCCATCGTACGTCCGGTTCACGAGCTGGCTGCGTTCCTCCGGCGACAGGAGCTCGAGCTCGTAGCACAGCGCTGCGCTGAGCCGTGTGCTCGTACTGGCCAGCCTAATCTCCCGGATGAGGCCATCGTACGGCATCTGCATGGTTGGTGATCGATGATGATGATGATGATGATGATGGTCAAGATGGTGGTGGTGGTGGCAGGTGAAGAATTGGATGTAACTAGGATAGTGGAAGATGGAATGGTGGTGGCAGCAACTGAACAAGAGCACCGGCGAACGACTCCCACCACCACCAGCTCCACCACAACTTGACGAGCGGATGGGTCGGCGGATCAAGTCGTGGCAAAACAAGTTCGTAGTCGAATCGTTGGTATGACCCCCGAGAACGCCTCAGAGCCAGTGGTGGCCCGATCACCGCCTACTCGTCGTCTACCTCATAGGCAGCCACCTCAAGACGAAACCTATCTATCGTTGGTCAACGAGATCGTTGTCACGCCAAGCCAATAAGGTGATCGTCACCGTCGCCTGTCCGTCCCCCGTACTCGTCTACAAAGTAGTCTGCCTGAAGAGACACAACAGCTAACACCATAGAATCAGCAGCAACAGCAGCAGCAAAGTCACAGTCAGCACCAATAATAGTAATGATAGTTCTCTCGTTGCAGTTCCAATAGCCAATTTCTATAAATACTAATCGATAGAAAATATATACATATATTTATATATTTATATATATATATATATTATATATATATATATATACAGGTAGTTCAACAAGTTCTTAAAATGAGCTTTTCAGAATTCGAATTTTTCGCGCTTTCGCCGCTATTGGAAACGGCAACTTTTCGATTGCTAGCAGTCAAATATTATGGTGATTGGCCGTTGCGATTTCGTTTGATCGCTTTCCCGTGCAACGTATCGGCGAGATTTTGAAAAATTGAGAAAAAAGTTTCGAGTGGTTATCAAGCGTTTTTATTTTAAAAGTTGGAATGCGACCCAAGTGAAAACTGAGTTAGACGAGGTGTACGATGACTCTGCGCCATATTTTGCCACTGTTTCCAACTGGATTAATGAGTTAAAAAGAGGTCGCAGGAACACCGAGGATGAACTACGTTCAGGCGCCCAAACTCCTCCTAGGGAAAATCTCTCTAGGCGCATGACATTTGTGATCGCGTGGCGCGTCTTTCTGCGAGAGGGGTCATGAAGTGGTTCGTGAGCGAGTATTCCGTCGACCGGGCGCACCGGGTCTAAAGCCCGACCTCGTAATAACAACATCGACCGAGGTCTGAGTTTAAGATGCCGAGGTTTGCGGCCCGAACAGGGACTTGGCAACAGCGCGGCAGGACAAGATCACAAAATACGACGTCGAGTTCCCCGGCCCGCAAAAACACCGCAGTTTCGGATCCATTACTATCTCTATGAGTGGTGTATGGGACTCGGAAGTGCGAATACGCTCTTGGGGCTCGGCGTCACGAAGAGGAATCTTATGAGGACTAGCACGGAACCTTGTGGTACACCTGCGGTCATCGCGTACTACCTGCCGTCGTTACTTACACTTCGTTTGGCTTGATACGACGCTATCAGATGCCGAGAAGAAAGAAGCACCAGCGTACACTTACAACAACTATCATCGACGTATGGTCGGAACATCAGCAGCGTACCAGCTTGGGTGATTAAGTAAGCAGGCTTTGTCAACGGCCCGTAAAATATTTCACTAAGTACGGTCCTTATGATATAATGGCACACAAGTTAGGATCTTCTTTTGGTCACAAATGCACAACTGACCATTATATCTTCCGTTCTTGTACTCGCATCATGAGACCAATAATATTAAGACAGTAGTATTACACAAACATAGTTCATAATAATATGACAATGGTAACATACATTGGATAGTAATCATAATATTGATACTAAAATGACATCTCAACACTTCTGTCTATATACTCAGCGTGTCTTCTCAGACTTCATGGTTGCGTGGTTCTTCATAAGAAAACATTATGAACTTTGCTCGGACGCACATACCAATATACATTGTATGTTGGACATGTTATGCTTTACATGTTTGGAATATGTTATGCGACAAGAATAGTACATGTTTTAACTGTACACGTTCGGGATATGCATATGATGTCTGCTTTTAATGAGTACCCAGCTTGGGATAGCTAAGATAATTTCTATGAGGTTTCACTGTGCTGGCAAAAGCAAGCATCTACGCTTAACAAAAAAGGGATAGGACGTGAAATGTACATATGCAAGTTGCCCAATGTCTTGACGTCGAGGGAAACCCATAAACAGATTTATATAAGGGATTTTAACCTGAACATGTAACACAAGATCTTTGAGCGGAAAACTTCTTCTTGCCCTGAGATCTTGATGATCGTGACCGGGCATTCGGGTGGCAGGCACTTATTTTTAATTTATTTAATAGTAGTTTATGACTAGCCGTCTACATACGTACAATTATATATATATATATATATATATATATATATAGATATATTTACTAAAAGCTTAATTACGCCGTTCATCGAGGACATGGTACACCGCTTTCAACTTCCGACCACCGCGTCACTGCGAGCGTTCCGTAGGCACTTCGAGCAGAAATGAGGGAAGTGCCAGAAGCATTCTGCAAAACACCGGGAAAACTCTTCGAGCAACGACACGTTCTCGCCCGCTACTCTGACCATGGGTTCCACTACAAACTGTGCCACTGCACTGGGTTCCATAACCCTTCCGATGAGTGTTGTTGCAAATTTTGCGGCCTTGTCTGCACCAAATATCATAATGAAACATGTCGGTCAGCGCCAGCTATCTGGCGTTAGATCGCTGGCATCCTTCTGAGATGCATATACAACATATTCTATATATTGTCAAGATTAACGGAAACGAATGCCGTTTTCGAGATTTAATGAATACGTGTAATGTCATGTAACCAACAATACCGAAAGGTGATGTAATAATAAATAATAAAAGTTTATTTTCCGTATAATACATAAGGTATATGTTTACATACATCACAATGGACCAGCTAAGCCAATGCGCCTAGTAAGCGCGCACTATATATTTATATATAATATATATATATTTTTTTTGTATTTACAGCTTACGATGGCGGTGAAAAATCGTGCGTTTGTCGATGGTCGTGGTCAGCCATGTTTATAGCACGAAATCAGTGTTGGCCCCAGCAGAATCAGTGTCTGCACCGAAGTTCATTCGCAAGTTGTTCTTTCTCCTTAGTATCGTTTATCGTTAGCCAGCCAGCTAGCGTCTTGCCTAGAACTCAACCTTAATTGCTAATAGCCTTGCGGTTTTTGTTGTTGTCGTTGTTGCTGTTTAATGAATCTTTGTTTTAAATTTGGTGTTGTTCTTCTCGTCATCTGTGTTGTAGTATTGTGGTTGCCGAGCATTTTTGAGTAGAATATTATAGAAGTGGTTATTACCGGTCTCGCGTCCATTCACTAGTAGTAGTGTTTGTCGGTAACGCTGCTCCTGCGTGCGTGCGTAGCTAGTCAGTCTGCAAAGCGGTGCAGCACGTCACTAGGAGGAGATAGATAGATAGATACCTGTATCGTCGTCGTCGTCGTCTGCTGTCAAGAGATCTTCTATTATCCCAGCCATACCTGTGTACGGCGGCTATGTTGTACGTTGCGTTCGTGCAGTCGTGCAGAGTGCATGCTGTGGCATTACGACAGGCTGCCACACAGGGTCACAGAGGAGGACCTCGTTCGACACCATTGCGCACCAATGCGCAACGAACAAAGTGTTGTGTGTCGACGTAGCGAAAATTCAGCGGCCGACAACACATCGATATCGCTGCTCGTACTCTTCTGCGTCTAACTGCGTCCGGTTCACTTCGGCGTTCGTTCGTCCGTCCGTCCGGCGTCTTCTTCGACCAACCAGCACGCCGGCGCGGCTTTGCGCTTGTTCGCTGCATGTCGTTACTAACCTCCCAAAATGTTTGTTGGCACGCCACGACCCCACGACCAATCATCATCCATCAAAGACTCGTTAGGGCTAGACGGGTCTTCAGCGGCAGCAGCAGCAGACAATAAACAGCGGAGATTGTTGGGTGGCAGTTGTTAAGTGGCGGCGGCGGCAGCAGCAGGGCAGCGCATAGAAGATCCACCGCGTTTGGCATTTTAATTGCGCCATAACGACCGACTGACCCGTTGGCACGTAAGCACGCTCGCATCCATGCATGCGTGCTTGCGTGCATACGCAAGCGCGTACACACCGCTCAATGCATTCGAATAAAGTCTTGCGACCGAGCGGGGAATGAGACGTCTCGTAGTTTCGGTGGTGCGACTTCACCTTGCGGGCAGCGAGGCACTTGAGCGTGAGGCGGCACTTCAGCGACCTTAATTCAACACCGCGGCTTGCGCCGAGCATGTGGTACGGCCGTTCGCCCTGCTTGTTTGTCCGATCGATGTGCGCGCCCGCGTCAAGCAGCATCCGAACAATCTGTTCGCGATAGTTGTCGGGGAGCAGGGCGATGTGCAGCGGCGTCGAGCCGTTCTCGTTGACGGCCTCGACTTGGGCGCCGACCCGCAACAGCAGCCACGTCGTCGCCGGATCGGGAAATATCGGATCCGGGAACCGGCGGGGGTAATCAAAGTAGCCGTCGCGCAGGTCACTCATCTCTCCGACGGCCATATGCAGCAGCGTGTTGCCGTCCGTCATGATCGGATTCACGGCGACGAGCTTGCGCGCCATCCGCTCGAGCTGCAGGGTGCTCTCGGCCGACTTGGGCAGGAGTTCGGCCAGGTGCAGCAGGTGGATGACGACGTTCAGCACCCCGTCCCAAATGTCCTGCTGTCTGGGGAAGAAGGGCCGCTGCTCGAGCTGCTGCATGACGGCCGGCGAGCAGACGGTGAGCTTCTCGAGCAGGAACATGACGTCGCTCAGCCTGACGGGCGCATTGAACAGACCCTGCGAGTGTTCTTCGTGCGCGTCGAACATGATTTTGGTGAGCGACTGTAGTACAATATACGTATTTTCGTGCAGTACGGTGTCCATGCTCAGCCGAATCTCGAGGCCGTACTTCCACAGGTCGATGTAGCGCTGGTGCTGCTTGCGGCCGAAGTACTGCCAGCCGCCTTCCAGAACCCAAAAGATCGAGTTCTTGTGGCTCGAGCCGAGCACGCGTTCGCTGACGATCAGACCCTGCAGCCACATCTCGTCATTGTCGTGCGCGAGTGCGTTGACGTCGTCGAGCGTGCAGAACGGCACGCGGTTGAGGAACACGTCCTTCGGTGGCTCGGTGATTTTCTTCTCAATCTTGTGCAGCTCGCGGTGGGTGACGGCGAGCCGCCAGTACTTCAGCGCCATCTCCCGGTTGCCGTTCTCGAAGAGGTAACTGGCGCCGAGCAGTTCAAGCGCGTCGGCCACCCGCTCGGGCGGGTAGTTCATCGTCCGGATGAGGTACATGACGCTATCGCAGCGCCTTATACACGCCGTCTGCAGGACGTCGTCGCCGTGCACGCTGCGCGCCAGGTGGTCGACGCCGTTCTTCAGCAGCAATTCGATCGTCTTGCACTGATTTGCCTGCACGGCATAGTGAAGCGCCGTCTTGAGCTTCAAGTCACGCGCGTTGATGTCGACGCCCTGCTCGAGTAGGAACGCGCACAGCTCCGTCGACCGCACCGAGTTGATGAGGCAGGTGCTGCCTTCGTGGTCGGGCCGGTTGACGTCGGCGCCCTGGCCGACGAGAAACTTCACCACGTCGATGTTATGCTTACAGCACGCCGCATGGACGGGCGTCGAGCCGGTGACCGACATCTTGTTGACGTCGGCGCCGTGTGTGACGAGCACGCGGCACACCTCGATACTACCGTAGAAGGCCGCAACCCACAGCGGCGTGCCGTAGTTGTCCCCGCAGCTATCGACACCCACCCAATCGAAGCCGCTCATCTGGTCCGAGTTGGCGCCACACGTCTCGAGCAGGTAGCGCACGATCTCGACGGCGCCCCACTGGGCGGCCTTGAACAGCGGCGTAATGCCATCGTACGTCCGGTTCACGAGCTGGCTGCGTTCCTGCGGCGACAGGAGCTCGATCTCGGAGCACAGCACTGCGTTGAGCCATGTGCTCGTACTGGCTTGCTCAATCATGGTTGGTGGTCGATGATTATGATGATGGTCGATGATGGTGGTGGCGAGTGAGTAATTGGATGTAACTAGGATAGTGGAAGATGGAATGGTGGTGGCAGCAACTAGAACAAGAGCACCGGCGACGACTCCCACCACCACCAGCTCCACCACAACTTGACGAGCGGATGGGTCGGCGGATCAAGCAGTGGCAAAACAAGTTCGTAGTCGAATCGTTGGTATGACCCACCGAGAACACCTCAGAGCCAGTGGTGGCCCGATCACCGCCTACTCGTCGTCTACCTCATAGGCAGCCATCTCAAGACGAAACCTATCTATCGTTGGTCAACGAGATCGTTGTCACGCCACGCCTATAAGGTGATCGTCACCGTCGCCTGTCCGTTCCCCGTACTCGTCTACAAAGTAGTCTGCCTGTAGAGACACAACAGCTAACACCATAGAATCAGCAGCAACAGCAGCAGCAAAGCCACAGTCAGCACCAATAATAGTAATGATAACCCTCTCGTTGCAGTTCCAATATCCAATTTCTATAGATACTAATCGATAGATGATATAATATATATATATATATATATATTTCAATTTCAATTTCAAACATGGTTTATTCACGGAACTGCATTTCACAACGCTTAAGTTCTCGGTAAAAAAATGGTTGAAAAAATATGAATCAAACAACAAAGCAGATAATTACTCTCGACAAAATCCAAGGAGTGCTTTGTATAAGCACTTTACACACAATGGTATTACAGTGGTTAATGATTTACGCAAGAACTTCAAAGCAGCAATTGGTGCGTTTGTTAGAACGCCGAACACCACATGAGGCAACAAACTTGCAAATATAACACACAAACGAAGTAGTCCACTAGTACAGCATCAACACAACTTACAACAACTATGTCTAAAAACATGTGGATAAATACAATCAAACTAGGTGTGTCCTCGTATACGAAGCACAACATTTGTAATAACAACTATACCTAGATCACACGCCTGGTTCCGACTGTGAAATTAACAGCCACTGCTTTAACTCGCGAGAGAAGAGGTGTTTCGTTGTGAGGCATCTTATGCGTTTAGGAATGCGGGTCCAGGTTTTAGGAAGGCGGTACGCAAGTGCGTGTTGACTAGACTTTAAGGATACAGAGGGCACTGCAAAAGTTGTTGCACGCCTACCTGATGTTCGACTCAGGGTAGGGACTAGTGCAAATGCAATCTCCATAGGCACAATACTACGCGAAATTTTGTACGCTAACATTGAAACCCGCAGGGAGTAAATGCTTTCTACCGTGAGTAGGTTAAAACGAATGAGCAAGTCACGGACCGAATCCCTTCGCCTTCTAGCAAAAATGGCTCTAATTGCATCATTCTGTATCACTTGTGCTCTTCGGAGAATTCCGTCGTAGCTACCTCCCCAGAGAAGGATTCCATAGCATAGAACTGGTAAAAACACGGCCTTGTACACCAGAAGTAAGCCCTCTGTGGGTACCCCGATCAATTTCATTTTACACAGCGTAGATATTACAGCATAGCACTTTGGTGCAATGTAATCCAGATGGGGATGCCACCTCATGTTTTCCTGGAGAACGAGCCCCAGGCACCTAGCGGTCTGCGAGAGCTTAATGTTCCGTGTCTTAAATATCTGGTTGTCAGATAATTCTAGAAGCCTCGGCAATGCACGAAAGACTATGAAATTGGTTTTGTTAGCATTGACGACTAGTCCAAAAATGTTAAAAATGCTAATTATATTATCAACATTCAAAAGCGACTGCTGCAAGTCCATATCAAAGTTCCGATGATTCACTCCGAACAGTAGCGTAGTGTCATCAGCAAAAGCTATAGCTGAGCCAAGGTTTAGCCTCTGAATCCGTTATAGAATAAAATTCAGTAGAATAAGAAACATAAAAGGTCCGAGAACCGAGCCTTGAGGGGTACCGATATCGACCTGCTGCCATGAGGACTCTATTTGACCAGCTCGTACCACCTGTCTCCGTCCTGAGAGATAGGACCTAAACCAGGCAACCGCCGGCGCAGAGCAACCCAGCTGAGCGAGCATTTGGAATAGAAGGGAATGATCAAGGCAATTGAAAGCCGCTGACACGTCGAGAAAGACTGCGAGACAAAACTTATGTAGCTCAACCGAGTCGGACACTCGCTGCCATAAGTGGGCCAACGCGAGGTCAGTCGGCCGATATATATATATATATATATATATATATATATATATGCAGGCCACCGAAGTTGTAGAACACTGGGCCAACACGATGACACAACCACCCCCTGAACCACTCCCTTGCCACGTATACACTCCCAACTCTGACCTCTTTGAGGTTTCTCTCCCTATCTCCCTAAAGGAAACCCACGTAGCTCTCCGCGGACCTTCTAAAGCACTAGGCTTGGACGGGATTTGTCTTTCGTCCCTCCGTAAACTCCCGTTAGAAGTAGTCTGTTGTATTCTTAACATACTAATAATTAGCGATATTGCCTCAGCCCATGAAACTGCTCGCTTAGCGTGCATCCCTAAAATTAACAATGCCACATCCCCAAGCGATCTGCGACCCCTATCTATTAGTTCATACTTACAACGAACGCTTAACAAAATTCTCTCTCGACGCCTCCAGAACTCTATTAAGCTTCTCCCAATCCAGCGAGCGTTTCTTCCCTATAATGGTACCTTCGAGAATCTTGCGGTTCTGGATGGTATCCTTAACGATGCCAAGGCAGGGAGATCCTCTGTCCCCCCTCTTATTTAATCTAGTTCTCGACGACATTCCTTCAAGATTAGACGAAACTAATATCGGGTACCAACTTACTGACTTTCGCCTTATGGGCTTAGCCTTTGCGGATGATCTCATCCTCCTAGCCTCCACAAAATCCACTCTCCAACGGCTCCTTAATATTGCGGACCCACTTTTAAAATCCCGAGGCCTTGAAATTAATACTAATAAAAGCTTTACTATCTCCCACCTATTTAATAGGAAGGAAGGTAAAGGTTTTATCAATACCGTATCAGAATTTAACGTTGGAGATCGGCAATTGCCAGCTAAAGGTATGAGCGATCGATGGAGATATCTTGGAGTCGACTTTGACAGCAATGGCAGAGTTGACTCCACCAAGGATATACTCCTTAACTTACTCACGACAGATCCCCTTAAACCCCACCAAAGACTCATATTTTTGAAAGACTTTCTCATTCCCCGTCTCCTATATAAACTGGTCTCCGGTCCCAGACCATCTAACGTAAGAGCAAGGGCTACCATCAAGCAAGGACACGGACAACTGATTCTTAACTTCACGTGTATATATATGTATATATATATATATATATATATATATATATATATATATATATATATATTCATATATATATATATATATAAATATATGTGTGTATATATATATATATATACAGGGTGTGACTGAAAGAATTTTATAGCGATGCATGGAATTGTAGAGCTCGTTAAAGCAAATATTTTTTCCAATGGAACATGGGGTCTGAGAAGTCTTGTTTCGGAGTGAGAGTGAAATTACTACAATTTATGACACTGCCGTTTTTGCCCGACATAGGAGCACAAAATGTGCTTTTGCGAGACAACCAGTCTTCCTAGACACAAACTAAGCACACCTTTGTGTTCGCGATAATAAAATTCTGCTCCATCTGAAGAGTATACAAGGCCGGTCAGAAGACGTGACATGGTCGCTTAGAAGAGAATTCGCCAAAAATGAAGTTCTTTATTAGCGTTCACGCCAAATACTTTAGAATCATAACCCTACGACCACCCACGTGTTTAAAGCTAACATACGCAGCAAATGCGCATTTCATGATGATCATTTTGCTACCAAACTTATGGCAATGCGAGCGGTGGTTGCGGAGTAATTACAATTTTTCGGCGGGATGTCCAGTTTAAGTGCATGAAAAATGACGCGCTGCGGCTCTCGCGCGACACGTCGGCGGTAGTAAACGTCGCCACACAGTCATTTTACATGCACTTAATCTAGACATCTCGCCGAAAAATCGTAATTACTTCGCAACCACAGCTCGCATTGACACATGTTTGGTACCAAAATGATCGCCATGAATTGCGCATTGGCTGAATACGTCCGTTTTGAGCGCTGTGGGTGGTTGAAGGGTTATGATTCTAAAGTAGCTGGATTTTATCGCGAACACGAAGGTGTGCTTAGTTTGTGTCTAGGAAGACTGGTTGTCTCGCAAAAGCACATTTTGTGCTCCTATGTCGGGCAGAAACGGCAGTGTCATAAATTGTAGTAATTTCACTCTCACTCCGAAACAAGACTTCTCAGACCCCATGTTCCAGTGGAAAAAATATTTGCTTTAACGAGCTCTACAATTCTATGCATCGCTATAAAATTCTTTCAGTCACACCCTGTATATATATATATATATATATAATATATACACATATATATATATATATATATATATATATACACACATATATATATAATATATATATATATATATATACACATATATATATATATATATATATATACACATATATATATATATATATATATATATATACACATATATATATATATATATATATATATATATATATATATATATATATATATATATATATTTATATGACCTCCTCATCCTCCTCCACCGTTGGCTGATTCCTTAACTAGCTAACTAACAAACTAATTCACTGCTAATCGTGTGGTGTGATACAGACTGGTTGGTTAGTAGCTTGACTGATTGGTTGATCGGTAGCTGTTGTTGACTACCGGTGTGGCGACAGTGTGCAGAGCCAAGCATCACTGGTAGAAGAACCACGTGCACGAACTTAGGAACTTGCAGATGCTGCTGCTGTTGCTGCTGCTGCTGACGTTCTGCAGCCGATCGCAGCCTTCGAGCTGAATTTCCATAACAACAACAATAACAACAAAAAACACGAACACTTTAGATCGTCTCTCTTTATCTGTCTCTCTGCTGCCGGTTTGTCTGTCGTTGTCGCTCGACGACTACTCGTTAACCACTACGAACTGGCGGTCATTTCCTAGGCACTGTTGTTGTTGTCGTCGTCGTCGTCGTCGTTGTTGTTGTTGTTGCTTGCTGTTGTATTGTAATATGTACGTGAACTGTACACACTCTAACCTGAGGACTTAGTCTATTGAACTTAGACTAGCCGAGTACGTAAGGAATGAAAACACGATCGCCTGCTGTCACCAGTAGAGTGGCTTGCTGACTCTCTATGTCAGCTGTATTTATTGCCTCTTAGATTGTTCTCGAATGTGGTAGAATCGATTCGGTCCGAGTAGACGTTTCTATTGAATCGTCTGTACGCTTCTCGTACCTTCTCGTGCATATTCTTTCCACTGCACGTCCGCCAGCACGTGGCGCCGAGCCGACAGCCGTGTGTCTACCTAAACATGCCTAGACACAACAGTAGAGCGTCGAGCCGACAGCTGTGTCTACCTGAATATGCCTAGACTGTATAGTTGTTATCGATGCCAAAGCACCCTAGCAGTCGGTAGCAGTCGCCAGAAACCCCACAACAAGAGCAGCGCCACCACCGTCACAACCAGCCACCACAACGATTGCTGGCAATTGACTCGTGGCTCACGTGACTCATTCTGCACACCGCGATACGTACGGTGAATGATGCATCGGCGCTCGCTATAGCCTCGGTGGAGATGCACGTGCACAACCTGCACGTGCACAAGCTGACTTCGTAGATGAAACGGCAAGACGCCGACGATGGCACGTAGAATTCCCGGGTTCAAGTCACGCGCGTGTCGCTTGATTTTTGTAGGAAAGCAGCGTCCGTTTAGCAGCGCGGGCATAGACAACATCGGTTGCCTGCGGCATTACCTAAAGACATGGCGCCAAATAGAGGATGCCACCACCATGCCAGTAGCGAAAACGCGGGAAGTGCGCACTAAATGCGCGGGCAATCTATGATATAATTGAGCCCATGAAATGTGCCCCTATACATCGTAAAAGCCACCACGCTTCAGACCACGCCGCCAGTCTTTGGTAGACCAGTTGGTGCCTAAAAGAGTTTTGCTT
Organism: Dermanyssus gallinae; assembly: GCA_003439945.1. NCBI lineage: Eukaryota > Metazoa > Arthropoda > Arachnida > Mesostigmata > Dermanyssidae > Dermanyssus > Dermanyssus gallinae. The sequence continues at coordinate 12,911 of QVRM01000770.1, forward strand.
GTTTGCTGGATCGCATGGGTAGGCATGCGCTCCTTCTTTTATGGATTCTATTACGAACACCGCTATTCGTTTCGAGACTTTTTCTCAGCAGTAGTTCTTGAATACGCCACCGATGATGTTATACTGATGTTCTATACTTGTGTAACTCTTTTTTCTTTCTCTCTATCTATATATCTATCTATCTGAGCTTCACGGTGCATTTCAACTAAATATGTAACCCCAGAAAAAACACAACCTTTATCTGTCTTAATAACAAGTGGAACCTATTTCGCCTCCACAGTTCCCCTGTCGCTGGCGGTTCACTCTGATGTAAGGAGTAGTCGGTGTATGCTATAGACGCAACTTTCTTCTGCTCTCCTCGGGCGAGTTTATTTGTTTCACGTCCCTACTTTGTGTGTTAAATGTAAATAAACATATGTGCATTTTAAAAGATAACGTGACAATTAATTGTATTTGTTTCTCTCTTGCTCTTTTCTAGCCACCGCTATCAGTTGTCGTATAAACTTTGATTCATGCCAATAAACTAACCTAAAGGCACGGACCTGTCAAGCAACCCAGACATGCAGTAATTACATTTTGTAAGTAATTGCTAAAATAGAGATCCAATGACATACACGGCAGAGAGTGCATAGGCAACTCTCTCATCTCTAGCGTGCGTGACTGAAGCGTTAAGAATTTGGGATTTTCTGCGGCTGCCTCCTTAATATATGCGTAGTATTATGCCGAACAACAGCGCCATTCCTCTAAGTGCTAAGGATTCGATACAAAGACAATTTTTATATGAAATTGCAAGTTCGCAAAAGTGATTCCATAGTGTAGCTGTGTCATTTAGTAGTAATACGTGACGTGCCGCATACTACTTAGTTTTTAGCTCAGGCGAGCTTGACCATACCCTTGCGTTTTGGACACAAAAATGGTGACACTGTATATATACATATATATATACATTGTATATATATATATATATATATATATAGCTGCATGTATGCACTCACACCCAATATGGCCATAGGTAGATTTGAGTTACTTTGCAACCACAGATGTCAGCTCCACCAATTTAGTACCAAAATAATTCACTAGAGATGCACGTTCCTCTGGACATATTGGTTGTGCGCGCGTAATGGAAAACATTTTGAAACCTGGGCGTGAAAGTTCAAAGATGCGAAAGTAAAATTATAATTTTGCAAGCTCTTCTTAATATCACAATAATCATTGCGCTAGCTAATATCGGGTATATATCCGATATGCTCGGTTTTTCAATTGAAGAATGCGTTCTCTCACAATCGTGCATTTTGTAAACGTATGTCGGAACAGCCACCCCTAAAATGACAATAAAAAAATTTGTTAAAACATTATCCTACTCCTATACGAGGCATTTTCGCTCCCCCTTTCCATTGGCAAAAATGATTTTCTCACCGAGCTTGACCATATCCTAGCGTTTTGGACACAAAAATGTTGACATCCTGTATATATATATATATATATATATGTGTTTTTTGATACAACACGATAATTCGATGGTATAATGGTAGTCTATCCAATGTACTTTGATCATCCAACTCCTACTTTATTAGGAATTGACTCAGGGAGGTTCTATTCTGTCCTAGCCTGGGCGTTTTAAGTGATCAGTATCAGTTTGTACTTTTGCTCACCTTGACTAAGCCGCGTGGCAGCGTATCTTGCCTTATAAGAGAAAACTTCAAGTACTACTTTAAAGCACTAGGGAGTGTTCGAGGACTGAAGGCCATTTAAGCTATTTCCTGATTGCGGTACATTACTGTGTTGCACTTGATTAAAACTGTACATATGGTTGACGAATTACAAGCAAACCACTATTGTGCTAATCCTAAAATAACTCAGAAAGAATGGATATCAACTTGACAGTTGATCAACTTAATTTGTGGATTTTTTATTATCAGATTTTAAAAGTGTTCTGGTCCTTTCCGTAATTTTACATGCTACTTCGGCGATCACAAAGCGATCTCACCCAGTCCATCACTTTAAAGACAGACACGTAGGTTAAGCGCAATTGACTTGTCTGCCCTACGGATCTGCGTGTTCAAAATCGAAATGAAATGTCGCACACTAGCTAGCACTATATTGCTTCTTGTTCATTTATTCTGGCATACATGCGATATTGTATTGCTATAAACATCGGCAGTGGTTTGTAGTACCTACAGTGAAGGCCGTGCCTGCGCGTGTGCTTCGACAGGCTAAGCTACTGGGAACATTTTGTGTAATGCTATATATAAAAGAATGCCTTTTAGGTCCATTCGTTACGTTATTTATTCTCAACTCTGCATTCCATAGCACCTTATATGTTACTTTAGCGTGTGAAAAAGCTCTACGTTTTTTTGGGAAAAAAAAGTATATAGACTCACACAAGATAACCAGTGCAGCTAAACATAGTCAGTTTGTTTTCTTGTACCACAAATTGTAGCTTTATTAAGTATGGCATCAAACTGGGCGAGTCGTACCGGGAGCAAACCTGTGACGTCTGCGTAAAATCGCCCGCTACCATTTGTTGTTTTTATTAACACTGCATTGTTAGTTTGTAATGCATTTTACACATGGACACATATGTGTCAATATTTGCAAAACGTTTTTAAACTTTACTACTCTAAAAGCCAATAATAGTTTGTCAACTTTTTTTTCTCATTGAGCGATGTATATATATATTGACAACAACTATTTTGGACAATCGTCGGTAAGAAACGCACGCGCATCCGCTGTGCGTCTGACATCTGATTTTTCACTGACGTCTTTTGCATGTTTACGAGCAATGGCGGGTCAACATTAATAAAAGCTAACAAACAATAGAATTCGGTAGTCCAGAAACATGGTGTTTTAGCTGCATATAGAAGCAATGTTTACAGGCGCATATTCCAAGCGTAACTTTACAGTCCAGAATAAAAGGTGGCCGACAATACTTGGTGACACGAGACTGACAGCAGTAGCGTAAAATGCCGCAACAGGTCCAACCTGTTCCATACGATCAGGATAGGCTCATCAAGCTAAAAAAACGCTGACTAGTTAGCTTAAAATTTTAATTCTGCATTCAAAACGCTAAAAAGTTATAGACTGTGCGAAATCATTTCCAACAAGCCACAGTCGGACCCTCTTTGTGGTGTACGTGGGTGTATGCGTATGACCTCTAGTAACAGCATCATGAGTTCGTACTTCAAGCAGGCCAGATAAAATATTTTTTTCTTATTTTATCTACTTGTGACTTTGCACGCTATCTTATGTTACCCGCTATCTTATTTTTATCTTATTTCTATTCTCATCCGGCAGCGTTCGGAAACGTTGAAAATTTATATTGGGCCAATTTGCCAACATCCTTAAGACAGCGTTTACAACGTAAAACGTACTTCGGTGGCACACTTCTGGTATGTACGTAAAATTTACACACCCGAAGTATACCATCGAAGTGTTTCATCTTTTTCCTAATGCATTAAATATGCATTCCTGGAATGTTTAAACACCAGCAGCAGAAGAATTAAATAATTGAGCAGAAGAGAAGCCAAATATGTTTGCTGTCTTATGCTCTCTTCCAGTGTCATGCTCTACCGACTGAGCTAGTCGGGCTATTTAATTGGTGGTGTGCTAAGTTACGTTAGTGCAGTAATGGAGTAATGCTTGTCAGCCAACTCTATCCGGCATAAACAAAGTATTAAATGGACAACGTACAGGGTCTTCGGTAAGTACGTATTCATTTACCTCCGTTTTCTGTCACAGGTGCGTTGTATTTACCCTGTCAATCTGCTGTAACAGCGCGAATATATTACATTCGACCTGAATAAGTTGAACTTACAAAACTCGGTCGAAAGGCCAATATCTAAAATGAATCAACATGGCGAATATTAAACGTGCATTGCTGTTGTTAGTTCTAAAACGTGAACGTTGTAAAACATGACACGGCTAAATCGGTTACTATATTATGACGCTCTTGTAGCTAGAGCACGTTTATAACCTGCGTTCCGTAGAGTAATTATTATATTGAGCCTGCTATGTTCTGGCATACTACATACCAGCCGGTAGGTAGGACACCCGTTCTAGACGTTCTAGTGGAGAGGCATATTTACCTTTCGTTGTCAATAAATAATATTCGCACTACAGCACTGCTGCAAATAAGCTTACAAGCTCAATACATTCAATCCACAGAAGGAATGCGGTGTTTTGATTAGATAAAATACGCGGTGAACGTCGTTTGGTAGTGGCTGATGATCCAAGAGCGAAACAATTTGAGCTATTTTAAGGATTATTGTATTAAGGACAAACATGTCACTATACATGAATGCTAGCGTTTCCCTTCCACCTATGTACGTTGAGCCGAACTGGTTGTCCGAGCAAGCTGTTGTGTCTGGCCAAGTTCAGGTGGAAACACGGTGTGTACAGTTCACGTACATATTAGTAGCGACGAAATGGTTACGAACTGACCGACTCTTCTTCAACGGCAACAAGTTTACCTGCTACGTCAGAAGAACGTGCCTGCTACTGCTACAACTTCTACTACTACTACTTCTTTCGGCAACTATGTCGCTCGTAAGAAGAATTCCACGATGGAAGAAGACGGCAGCATCATATAAAACGACCGAGCATTGCTACACTTCGAGAGATTTATGGGAGAAGAGATGGCGTGGTCTACATATCGGTATCGCTTTCGTGAATTCATTGCGCTTAGCGAGTACCCCGAGAGCAAACGTGCTCTAGGACTGCTCAACCACCTTTCATCCACAGTGTACCAGAAGCTGCGGAACCAGATACTTCCAGATGATCCATCAAAGAAGACGTACGAAGAACTTCTGGCTGCCCAGGACCTCCTCTATACCAGAGGTACACCAAAGTGGGTAAAAAGAGCCTAAAGCAAGAGGAAGGTAAACAAATTAAAGACTTCGCGCGCAGGTAACCGAGCAAGATGGCTTAGTGGCAAAGCCTTTGCCTTGCATTCGGGAGGACTGGGTTCGAGACCCAGACCGGCCACTCTTAAATTGCTAGTACAGTTCACCAACGGTGTCAAGGACGACCACGTAAAAGATCAGGTCTTGCACAAGGCAGACACTTTCAGGACGCTGGACGATGCAGTCGAGGAAGCAAAGTCAGTGTTCGTGCGAAAAGAACGGTTGACTGTAAACAAGGTACACAGCAGCAGGGAGCTAAGCTACCTTAGAAGAAGCAACCGACAAGTGTTCAGGCAGGATGGACATTACAGCTCCGGCTCGCGCTAGCCATTGCCTGGTGCCAGGTCACTGCTATCGCTGTGGGAATCCTGACCACAAAACTGACAAGTGTCCGCTTATTAAGCCGACGTGCAATTCATGCGGGAAGACTGGACATCTAAAGGTTATCTGTCAGCAAAGACAGCTTGGTGGTAGTCCAATCAACAGTTTCAAAAATAAGAAGAACGGAGCGTTTGCGGTACAAGTTCAACCAGCATTAAGGAAGACGTATGAGGTATGAGATTCGTAAAGCCAGTACATACTATTCGAACAGTGAGACCCGACGTCGACCCATTACTCAGTGGACAGTAGCTGTGGAGCCACTGTAATGCCACTCTGTCGTTTCTCGGCGGTTATGCCGAAATTCGTACATCATGAGCCGGACATTACGTTCAAAGTGGCGAATGGCAACGAAGTGAAACCACACTCGTTTGTGGAAGTTCCCGTTAAGTGCCGCTAGTAGTACAAAGTTGTTGCGGCTCTACCTAGTCAACGACCCCCAATTTCCGATGTTATTCGGTCGCGATAGGATGAAGGCCCTGAGATGGGGGCAGCTCGAAGTTCATCGAAAAGAAAGCGAAGTGAGTGACATACTTTCTGCATACCCCAAGCTCACTGCACCAGGCATTGGCACACTACCAGCAGTACACGCACTTGCAGTCCAGTTCAAGGACCAGCCGAAACCAGTGTATTTCAGACCTCGAAGAATACCCTATGCCCTCGCCGAAAACGTCGAGAAGGAGTTACTGGCAATTGAGAAGAAAGGACTAATACAGAAGGTCGATCACTCCGACTGGACGCACCCAATCGTTCCGGTAATTAAAAGTGACGGCTCAGTACGCATCTGCGCGGACCTCAAGGTTGGCTCAAACCAGCAAGTTAAGTACTCCACTTAAGTATAAGATGTCAGTATTTTCTAAAAAATCGACATTGCATCGGCATTTATGCACGTGAAAATCGACCCGGAACACCGGAAATACTTCGCGATTACTACGCCATTGGGTATTTTTCAACTGACTCGATTCGGATACGTGAATGCACCCTTCATCTGGACAGTGGCGGAACACCGAAAACAACTAAAATTACGACTAGAACGATTGAGCAACAACGATTTACGGATAAATGTTGGAAAGAGCAAATTCCTACAATAGAACATCGCAGCAAGATTGCCGCAGAAAAAAGGAGTTCCAGAGCCAACTAACGCTTCATAACTCAAATCGTTCTTGGGGCTAGTACAATTTGACAGCTTGTTCGTGGAGAGATTTGCGAACATCGCGTCTCTCTCTATGTATCAACTACACAAGCAGGATGCCGTATTCGAGTGGAACGAGAAATGCCACCAGGCATTTAACAGTATTAAACGACTATTAGCGTCGGATACCGTACTGATGATGTCCGACCCAGTGCTTACAATTGTGCTGGCTACTGACGCTTCTCCAGTAGGAATCGCTGCGGTGCCCTCACACCGTCTTCCAGATGCTACCGAAAGACCTATAGCCTACCACTCTGCAACTCTCCCTGAGACAGAAAAGCGATATACTCAGCTCGACCGTGAAGCACGGGCAATCAAGGAAGGCCTGCAGAAATTCCAACTTTACTTATTCGGCAGACGATTTTTTCTTGCGACGGATTCAAAACCGTTGACGAGAATTTTAGCTCCGTCTGCCAAGCTTCCTGCGCTAACTGCAGCAAGACTGCAACATTACTCGATACTCCTACAAGCGTTCAATTTTGACATCGAATATCGTCCGTCGAAAGACAACGGCAATGCAGACGCGTTGTCGCGACTGCCGAACAAATCGGAGGACTTGCCTACCGCAGTTTGCTTGGCCGACACCGATATGTTTCATTGTGCGCTGGCGCCAATAAACGCGTCAGCGGTCCAGGAGGCCACCCAAGCAAACGCAGCGAAGTTGTTTAGTGGTCCCCCATGGGTATGCGAGCGAAGAGCGGCATAAAACTAACGGGATGATTTTTCTCACATGATAAATAAATGCCCGCACATGTAAATAAAGACATATCTGGCACTCAGATATGTCTTTATTTATCTAATATTTATACTTCTCTATCTCTATCTCGATCTATAGTATCTTTATTACAAATGCGGTTCATTAGCAACATATATTCTAGTTTCATTAAAAGAAAAAAAGTATGAACTCTGCATTTCATAGGCCAGATCCGTATCCCCCATATTAATGCCTCATGAACTACACAAAATAGATACATATCCAATACTGAGTTCTAATCTCCAAGGTGACACTTTTTTTTTTTTATGGTAAGAGGGAAAAATGCGTTTACGCACACCCAGAGCTGGTAGTGTGGGACTCGATGCCGATGTTGTTGGCATAATACCCACTAAAAACCTCTCACCTAAATGGGCTCAGGAAGAGGCGAGGAGCTGGAACCATTCTTTAATATTACTTCAACCCCTCCGAGGTGACACTAGGTTTTGATTCTTCGTGTAGGCATCTTTGAAATACTGCAAGTTGGGCAAAACCAGTGAAGCCGTTTCATGTTCTAAACTGGGCTGCCATATAGCCCAGTTTAGTATATGAAACATATATATGGTCGTAATAACCAGCCCTAATATAACAAGTTTGAAACTATGAGAGTGTATGAGAGCAACATAAAGCTTGGCATAGAAGTGAAATTTTGTAACAAGGAATACCCCAAGTTACACATCGCACACACTAAACTCAAGCTAGTTTCGTAGCAAGGTTAAGGTTTGCGCAAACCCTGGAAACAACGTATCCGTCACGAGTGTAGCTAGAATCGATAACACCTATCACATAAACCCTGCATTTAATTACAATGCCATTTTTTTCTATCAATAACCGACTGGAGCGGTTACCGCGACATTATACACAAAATCGCGGAAGCCTCTAAGCGGAAGCCCCTATTATGTGGCTCTTTTCGGTGCGGCTATATAAGCTATTTATTTAGTGCTACGTTGCTAGCATCTGTACGTATATACAGGGTCATTCGTATCAAAATGTATTTCTTTCGAGGTTTGATAGAACTCGGCAAGAAAATAATTTTTCCCTATTGAGGGAGGACGCGGAAACGTCTTGTTTAGGAGAGAAAGTGAAGTTTATAAAGGTAGTTATTCTGCCTTTTTTAACCTACATAGTTGTGCGAAATCTACGTTTGCGGGAGAACCAGTCAACGCACGCAACCAGTTATACCGGCGTGTTTGGCGGAAAATTCTGCGCAAACGGAAGAAACTTCATTAGCTTGCGTACCAAACAGCGAATAGCCAGATTAATGAAAGTCATAAAAAGTCGATATGTTACGTTAACACATTTTCGTGAAAAATCGTCATTTTTTTCCATTGCGGCCAAAAATGTACGTTCAAAAGACCACTCTCACGCACCATTTTCGCACCAAAGTGATGGTGCTGCGTTACGTAGCTGCCAAGTAACTAAGCTTTTTCGACAGTCATAGTTGTTATGTTTTACGTGCAAGTTTTCACGTTCAGAACCGTAACATTTTGCCAAGACGTTTCTGCCCCCTCCTTTCGCTAGGAAGAATTATTCTCTTGCCGAGCTCTACCAAACCTCAAAATATGTACCTAACTTTTTCATACACCCTATGCAAGTATGCGTGACTTCGCTTTCGATATGGCCATCAAAAAAGCTTAGTTACTTGACAACTACGTAACGCAGCACCATCACTTTGGTACGGAAATGGTGGGTATTAAATTTGCTATTGCGTGAGAGTGATCTTTTAGACGTAAATTTTTGGCCGTAATGAAAACATTTTACGATTTCTTACGAAAAGGCGTTAACGTAACATATCGACTTTTTATGACTTGCATTAATCTGGCTATTCGCTTTTTGCTACGCAAGCTAATAAAGTGACTTCCGTTGCGCAGAATTTTCCGCCAAACACGCCGGTATAATAGGTTTTTTCGTGCGTGGGGGGTTGGTTCTCCCGCAAACGTAGATTTCGCACAACTATGTAGGTGAAAAAAGCAGAAGAACTACCTTTATAAACTTCACTCCCTTTCCTAAACAAGACGTTTCTGCGTCCTCCCTCCATAGGAAAAAATTATTTTCTTGCCGAGTTCTATCAAACCTCGAAAGAAGTACATTTTGATACGAATGACCCTATATATATATATATATATATGCAAAGTTGCAGGTTTATTCTAAAAGATTCATCTTCCAAGTGCCCTTGGCGCGCTTTTCTATTCGAATGTCCTCGACACGTGCATCATATTTTCCTTAGACCAGTTGTGCATACCGTCTTCGTCGGACGTACTCCCAATGCGGGCGCGAAACGATAAAGAGGCATTAGTGGCGCGCAATAAGCGTATTCATACAACTCGTTTTCGGCGACAAATCGCTATTAATCGGGTTAATCATAAGATTTTCGTTGCCGCTTTTATTGTAAGCTATCTCTTAATCGTCTTCAACCAACCACGCTGGAACTCCCCAGAGCTGCAAGTAGGGTGCGTACCCTCCGGAATTGCATATTTGGCAAATACCCGGAGGGCCAGAAAAGTCATTTTTTGGTTTTTAATTATATAGGGCATAGCTATTTGTTTTAGGCTCCAATCGATATCAGCCTCTGGTCGGCTCTTTTGTAGAATTTCTACAGCTTTGTTGAAAGATGCTGCGATTTTTATGTGGGTGTTTTACATGATTTTTTTTCCACAGATTGGGAAAAATGTACAATATTCTATTTAATATCACAACAGCCTCGCAATGATACTAATCTTAAAAAAACGCTCAGTGCTGTGTTCTTTCAAGCGAGGAAACTGCATTGCACTCATTTTTTTGTCGTGAGAGGGAAAATGCTTTTACGCACACCCGAAGCAGGTAGTGTGGGGCTCAATGCCGATGTTTTTGGTATTATACACACTGAAAACCTTTCACCTAAATGGCCTCAGGAAGAGGCGAGGAGCTGGAAACGTTCTTTAATACTACTTCAATGGCATTGCACTCACTGCTGTGATATATTATACATAGACCATAACAATATTTACAACTCACATGCCACAGGGTTTATAATAAGCATCTTCCTGGCACAAAAGGTGATGAAAATCGTGCAACAGCACAACGGGCGGTTATGTGCCTATTTGTCATGTCCATGCTCTTTCATTCTGGCCTAACCAATCTATCTGCCGTATTAAAATGTCTACATTGGTGTTTGGATGCTCAAACTTTTGCTTTTGAGCTGTTCAACGAGTTGTGGAGTATCATACAGCAAATACGTGAAACGGTTGATTTTACCTGATCGAGTGCACCTAGTTGAGCCGAGCTTAGCTTTGCCCCACACAAGCTGGATCCCGTATGATGCAATGGACTCTATTTTTATATCGAATAGAGCTAACGCTGTTTTAATCTAGATTATCTGTGGCTTCTTATGAGGTGTCGCCGCGATCAAGGCTTTTTGGGACCTCCCCTCTAAGTGTGCAGCAAATGTCTTGGCTGAGGGCGTCACTGTGATACCGAAATTGGTGCACTTATTCACATAGTTCGGGTTCTGTCCATTTAACCTTAGTGTGTTGGTTAAGGTTAGCCTGCCCGCGTACCTGAACTTAATGACTTCTGTATTCTGCATATTTATTTCAAGGCCTACTACGTTCACATAAGCCGACAAAATAGCCAACGCCTGTTGCAGATGGTATCAAAAAATGTTTGGGCTGACCTTCAGCCAATATTTAACGTCCGCGAGACTGCTTTTTGCATTGATCCATAGACGGACGTCTACAAATACACATGTGCAGCGGGGGGGCTCGAACCCGCGCACCTATGTGTCTCCTCGGGTCGCTAGGCACAGACGATGCACCATGCCACCGGGCTTGCAAATAGTATCTACTACTACATCGGCATACCTATTATTTTGAAAGCTGGTTGTCGGCTCTGTGTACGTGTTGTTAACTCGGTTACCAGGAGACAAAAACTCTCTGCTCATTCAGATGCCATCTGCCTTGTTTCGACGCAGTGCCTTTGCCACTTATTAAACGGTGAAGTATTCGTCCAGTTGGGTTCTCCACTGCAGATCCTCTTCTGACCAGACAGACATGAGAGTGGGCACGGTTCCTGGCACTGTGTCATGTGTGCTGAGAATCGATCTTAAGTGGCCATAGAGTCAATCACGTTTAATCGAACATGCATATCTCTCATGCCAAGTGTTACGGAGCCTTAGTAGAGATATCTCGTTCGGTCTTCTGGGACAGCCGGGTCTCCAGTCGTTTCTCGTTCACATACATAGCAATCAGATTCAGTCTCTGACCTTCCATAAATACACAGTTGTGTTTCGACATGAGTACTTTCGTGTCTTCGAACCGGCCAATGTAGAAGACTGACAAACCTTTATTGGAGCGGCATAAGGAGCTAAATCGGGTAGCGAGACAGTGCGCTGCGTACTATCCTTGCACTGTGGGGGTGTTAGACACCACGCCTCCGTGAGCACTAAACGAATATCCCGTTCAGCGCTGAGGTTGGCATAGACCTAACAATTGGTCAGGTTTCTTCGCAGTTCTACTGAATTATTCTCAGTGTGTCCGTTGGCGACCCATTAGGTTTAACCGGTCTGCCACCATATCGTATTGCTTCGGCTTCTGTAGTAGCCGGGTGTACTGGCGTAGTCCGTGGCTAGCCGCGGTTGGCCTGTTGGTTCAACGCCCTTCCAAAGGTGGGGGTTGCGGGTGTTCTTGTGTCCGATTATTTTGCGAGGGCGTTGCGCACAGTGTTTCAATTCTTGTCGACGGGATTTGTCGTTGGCAGATTTCTGTGGGCTTTTTTGACAACTAATCGTTGTAACAGTGTGCAATGACAAAGCACAGAACCCAGGCACGCCACTGAAGTGTGTCAACGGTTTTCTATTGCGTTACAATTATACTCCTGATATGTTTAAACACAAAAAATAGATCCCACACCCGAGATCGAACCTACGGTCGAACACACCGGAAGCCAGGAAGTATTGCGCACTGGCTACCCAAGTCACGCCACCACTCAATGCAAGCCATCTTTTTGATGGGCGGGAAAATGCATTGACGCGCTCCCGCCAAAGTTGATGACGGGTGTTGTGGAACTCGGCACCAGTAGAGAGTACACGACTCTGTCCTCCACGCGTGTACTAACCACTAAATACTGTCACGGAATCTAAGTACTTGAGTCCCTCGTCCGAGTCGACGACTGGCTCGACATCATCCTCGTAACAATGGAGGATGCCTTCTCACCAGCGCTCGCCTAGTTCGGTGCCAGTGCGGTAGTGGCTCAGGATTGAACAGTTGGCCACTGTGTGATCCACGTCATCCGGCTTTCCGGACTTCCCAGTCAGGATTTATGTCACGCAGTAGGTTAGATTGCAAGCCATCTCGATAGAGGTAACCCGAACTAGCTTCCTCGTGAACTTCTGCCCGAGTGCTAATGTTCTGATCCTATGACTACACCAAATTGTTGACCCTTGTTCATTTTTTACTGAATGCGATTTAATGCTTTATGCTATTGGTTGGCCTGTGTGATCCCATTAAGGAAATCGATGCATATAAAAATCGTCTTGCTTATAAACTTAGTTAATTAGAACGACCAGTAGACTTCGTATTATGCCTGAGTCCAGTCCAGACTAGACATTGGGGATTCTCGCACTCGCTTCCGCTACGCCATTAAACAACTGAAGAGTGCTAAGTCTTTTCTTAAGTTGTTTCACCTTTGCGTTACCCTTGTCCTGAGGTGGCTGTTACTTTTCCACAAAAGGCTGCGCATCTCGCAATGCGTTTTTCTCTTCTGTTTTGTGTGGTTCGAATACCCTCACTGACGCAAAACCTATTGAAAATTTCACGTTATGACGACCTAGTTGGTTTTTCTGTGTACCTTCTAAGTACTATATTTACTTAATTCTGACCTCAGGCCGAACACTAGCCTTATACCCGACAGTATTCCTACAATATTTATATATAATATGTTCTGTCTTTTATATAATGTCATTTGTTTCTTGTCCATGTAGTCCGAACACTACAAATATATTTAAATATTTCCGCCCTCAAGCCGAACGCTAGCTTTATACCCGAGAACGTTTCTAAAATATATATATATATATATATATAGTTGTTTGAAATGTTTACACCCCGTTATGAGCTAAATAAAATTATGACTACGTATGTATATATACGTATATATATATATATATATAGACGTTATTTCTCAAGCAACTGCTGCACACGAAGCTCGCGTCTTTCTCGACTCGCGCAAACGTCTAGGGGTTTTTCAAAACTCGTTCTTAAAAACGCTTATAACAGTATAAGACGCGATAACCTGATGAATGCCGTTGCATCCCACGCTCCTCATTAATTAAAGCACGTCTGACTGGCAGATCGGGCATGTGATTTTGTCCGCCACCGGACTGCAGCAAGGGGATCGCTTAGCACCACCTCTGTTTTGTTTGGGTGTCAAGGATTTGGTGGATTCCCTCAGGAGCCCACTAAAGCTCTTGTACCTTGAAGATGGTCTATTAGGAGGAAACGTTTCCGCAGTAGCCGAGGATATTCGTCGGGCCCTTACATTTAGTGTTACATCCGGGATGGAGTTAAATCCGGCTTAATACGAGATATGTCTCTTTGGCCCTATCCTTGAGGCCCCCAAAATACACTCCGTGCATGATCGTCAAGAACGATCTGGAGCTACTAGGTGTGCCAATTTGCCCCGAAGGGCTCCCAGCAGCAATCGAGCGCTGGAGATGGAAACTAGAAAATGCCACCGCTCGTCTTCCTCCTGTGGAAGCTCATCGGGGACTTTTCTTACTCAGGTCCTCTTTCTCGTCCTCTAGACTCACCCACCTTCTTCGAGGGGCCGATCTATCTAATCTAGCCAACAAGTTCCAAAAGCTCAACGATTTGACACTGTCTACCCACGAGTCCCTGCTGAATACATCTCTACCACCTAGCGCACGGGAACGTGCATTACGACCCGTTTCTAAAGGGGGCCTTGGGGTACTAAATTTACTGACCCTGGCCACGCCTGCTATAGTCTCATCAATGCTAAGCGCGGAAAACAGGGCAATCCCCCTTTAGGTACAGCGGGAGTCGGCCAGTTTAGAATCCGCTTAGCCCATCTTCAAAAGAACCTTGAGGCGCGGTGCGGAGGTAGGTCTGACCCCATCGTGACTGCAGTGCCCCTTTGCACGATGAGGTACGACGACGTCTCTTTAACGAAGCTGCCGACGACACAAACGAACTTTGCCTAAACGGCGTATCTGTCAAGGATGCAGGCGCCTGGCTGCACGCGCTTCCCAGTGCCTCCATAGGTACCCAACCTGATGATGATACGTTTCGCATAGCAGTAGATCTACGACTGGGGTTAGTTAGCCCTCATCGGTGTCTATGTGGTCACCCCGTCGATAAACCATGACATCACGGACTATCGTGCATCATTAGCGCAGGACGACGCCCGAGACATGCCGCTATTAATGAGATCTTTAGCGGAGCTCTTAGGTCGTGCGGTCGTCCGTGCATCCTTGAACCCCCAGACCTCTGAGCGGAGGACGGCAGACATCCAGATGGGATGACACTTATACCACTCGAGCGAGGCAAAATGCTTGGGATGCAACCGCTACCGACTCCTAGCCCCTTCTATGGTCGGCGGTTATGCAGCCCACCTTGCGGAGGCTAGCAAGTTGAGAAAATACTCATCAATCAGGTATACCGACGAGTTCTGAAACCCTGGGTGCTCCTGTCGTTCGGACCAAGCAACTGATCCGCAAAGTCGGCACCTTGTTAAATCTGTCATCCGGTAATAAGAGGCCGTCGGCTTTTTTCAGACAACGTCCGGATCTTGACATACTACGTGGAAACGCTGCCTTCTTCGGGGCACACTTCTGAAGTAGTCTCGGCCTGGCCTCATCGAAACAGGCACGTGACAGTCTCAATACGAGTCCATTTGGGACATTGGCTTAGCTAATCCATCCTGATGCGTGTAACATATACATAATGTATTATACGAAAATAAATTTGAACTATATATATATATATATATATATATATATCATCGAGTCCACAAAGCATTTTTTAAAAAGATTTTATGATAACGGTGCTCTGTCAGATCTCAAGCCTCATCACGCCTGTCTCCAAAAGAGTCTCGATAAGAAATGCTAAGAAATACCGACCCGTTTTGCAATATTCTATATGAACGTGAACAGCCGGCTTGGCGCTACTGGTCGAACGTTTTTCTTCGATCTGCCACTTCCAAGAGGGTGGAGCATAAATTAATGAGCGGAGCGAATTAAAAGCTCGTAATAATGACAGCGGTAAAATCTCTGCAAACGCTACCGTTCTGTCGAATGGTTTGCGGAGGGTTTACCTTCGAGCAGTTACTGTAAGATAATAAGTAGTTATGTGTGCTTCCAAAGCTATGACGAGCGATTTATCTGATGGAGTAGGCGCATGCACGCAATTTCTCATCATGCCCTTTAGAGAACCTTGGTTGCTTCGCAACGATGGATGATCGGATTGCAATCGATTCAGAGAGCTACCTTGAAATGCGCATTTGCCTGAATATGTTAAATTTAAGCGCTCTGAACTTTCTGCGTGAAAACGACGCTGTGCTTAGTTTGTCTATAGAAGGCTAATTCTCTCGCAATGGCACATGTTGTGGTCCTATACCGGACCAATAGCGCTAGTGCTACAAATTTTAGCAATTTCACTGTCATTCCAAAACAAGACTTCTCCGAGAGCGTGTCCCACTGGCAAATTATTATTTGCTTTAACGACGAGCTCTACAATTCTGACCCGACCGAGGTTGGGGTCAGATCGACACCAACGCGAAACCGATAGCCAAAGTGTGGCAGCCTTACACATTTTGCCCTGGTGGTTAAACTCTACAGTCAACACATTACAATGCACGTGTTGCTAGCCGCATTGGCCGTATATCTCTCGACATTTCCACATCTCCACGCAGGCGCAATGTGCATAGGTGTGTGCAAAATGATGATGATAGCCATAACAACTCTGCCGAGCTAAGGGAACAACTGTTCATCTTCATCAACCTAGAGCAGCCCGACTCTACATACACCGCATTCGCAAGCAGTCCTCGAAATGAGACTACTCCGCTTGCTCCGCTTGTCGGCGTCACAGCAGAGTCGACAACGGACCTTCTGTACATCGGTGTATGTGCCGATTGCACGGCGCTTACATAGCTAGCTACTACTAGGCAAGAAAGACAAGTTTTCGTGAGATATTCTTTTGTTGCAATATTTATATACAATCGCCATGGCGATTCTCATGACGACTACCACCGTGTCGAGCTAGGTAGCCATACAAACAACAAGAGTACAACTCAGAGATAAAAATTTGTTTTATTAACACCCAAACTGGGTAAATGTGTATATATATATATATATATATATATATATATATATATATATATATATATAAAAATATATATATTAGGTAAGTCAAAAGTTCGTCGGCTTTCTGGGACCACATTTTGAATTTCCGCGCTCTGCAGCAGGGCCGCCTGAGAGTGCGGCTGGGATGTTTACATTCAGGAGCAGACCCGTGGCGGCGCGACGGTTATACCGGTTCCAACTTTACCGTTTCGTTTGCGGAATTGGCAGCTGTTTGCATGGAGGACAAAAATACGCATTTCGACACATTATGTTGTTCTCCTACCGTGAAGGCCATAAGTGCAGCGCAAACAACTCGGAGGATATGTGCAGTCTACGGCGAAAACGCAGTACACAAATCCACAGTCGAAAAGCGATTCGCCCGTTTCAAAGCTGGAAACTTCAATCTCGAAGATGAACCGAGGTCAGGACGACCCAATGTTGTGGAGACCGACGAAGTCATAAGCCTGGTTACTTCAAACCCAGGGTTGACCATAAAAGAAATTGAAGATGTAACGGGAGTCTCCCACGGAACCGTTTGGAATCGCCTCCATGATGCAGTTTCTCGTGCAAGCGGAATATCTGGCTACCACACGACCTCCAATGATACGCAGCTTGAAGGGCGAGTCGATACTTCACGCACTCCTCCGGAAGAACTCGAATGAGCCATTTCTGAGGAGATTGATAACCGGCGATGAAAAATGGATACTCTACAAGAAACGTAACACAGAACAGAAGTTGGGGTCCCCCAGAGGTTCTCAGGCCGCAGCTATCCCTAAACCCGAAATTCATCAGAAGAAGGTTATGCTGTGCTGCTGGTGGGACTGTAAGGGCGTCGTGTATTTTGAGCTGCTTCCCAATGGGTCAGACGATCAACTCCGTCGTCTACTGCAGATAACTCGAAGATTTGAAGGCTGCAGTAGCAACGAAGCGCCCGGAATTGTCAAACAGGTGGGGCGTCACTTTTCAACATGATAAGGCGACCACCACACAAAAGTTTGGCCACCCGGCAAAAATTGGCGGAGTTTGACTGGGATTGTGCTGCCGCACCCAGCTAATAGTCCCGACCCTCGCACCATCTGATTATCACTTGTTCAGGTCTCTCCAGAACCCCCTTGATGGCACAACATTTGAATCTTTGGAGGCTATAAAAATCACCTCAGTCAGTATTTCGACGAGGAAAGACGTTCTGGGAGAAAGGAATCATGGATCTACCGAGGCGATGGGCGAAGGTTATCGAACAAAACGGTCAATATATCATTGAATAAAATACTATTGTCTGCATAAATAAGGCTCTTTAAAATCGGGTAAAAAAGCCGACGAACTTTTTGACTTACCTATATATATATATATATATATATATATATATACGTATCGATGATACCAAAATACGTTCTAAGCGTACTCAATATGCGTACACGGCTAATGCTGCGGAGGATACACTAAATCCGTCGAGACGCATGTATGTACATAATACATGCATACATAATGCATACATGTATATGACACGATCACGTTATGTTACACGAACCAAGCTACCATCAGTTTTCGACCATTCTTCGCCAGCCAGCCGGTACTTACTACTTACTACCCGTATGCTCTCTGCGGAGAGCTGCTCCGCCCCCCGAAAGATGCAGGCCATCACAGGCGACGGGATAACTGCAGCCTGCCTGCCTGTTTGCTTGTTGTCTTTCGTTGCAAGCTCTGTTGCATCGGGATCGAATCGGCGACTCATAGCCAGAGCCGCCGGTCATTTACGCCAATAATCCCGTCAACAAAATTCTACAAATGATGATCAGATACTTTACAATTGTACGCTTTTTAGTCCTCGATGGCAGCGAGAACAAGATTGTGTAAGAACATATAGGCGATCAGACCACGTCGTGGTTCCGCTTCTGTAGCAGTTATTATTTGCTGAAATGGAACAAGCGTTGTACAGCATTGTACGTCTTGTGTAAACACTTTCTTCCAGCTTGGAATATTTTATGCGGCAAGAATAGGTCGTGGTTTAACGGTACTTGTTCGGGAGATTGCAATATAATGTCTGCTTTTCAATGAATTCCCAGAGTGGGAAATGGTTGGGATAATCTCTAAGAGGTCTCACTGTGCTGGCAGAAGCAAACATCTACGCTTAACAGAAAAAGCATAAGCCATAACCTTTTTTTTCTGAGGAGGTTTGGGTTTAAATACATTTACGTACGACTGAGAGAAAGCATAACAGGAGTTGGTAACTCCCCTTAGCTACAACCACGCTCAGACAGTGTGGGACTCAGCCACCTAACGGCCAGTCTTGGCGCTTGACAAGAGTCGAGCTAAGGATTAAGGCAATACCCACTAAAACCCTACTATATATTGACGGCAGTGCATATAGAATGCATCCTCCTTAGATGACCCTCCAACCTGCATGATCCTTTACGCAGAAAAGTAATACAAACAGGCGGCGGGGAAGTCTTGGAAGTTTTAAATCG
>QVRM01000771.1:0-81284 GCA_003439945.1 Dermanyssus gallinae
GAGAGCAAGAGGCCTGCAGCAGCGGGTGCTCATTGTCGCCTCTGCAGCACTGCAGTCCGCTGCACGTCCTTATAGTGGAAACGGTCGTGGACACAGGCACCAAGATTATGGACCACCACAACCACCACCAGCACCAGCTTCGCCACCACAGCGCACTCAATGCTTTCCAAATACGGCGTACAGTGGTACCAACCTCGTCACCTCTGCTCGAAGCACTCTAAAGTCGCTCGCGAGCGCGCGGCAACTTCACGCACCGGCATTCGTACCGTCGTCGGACGATCGTGAATGTCTGTCCGACGACGCTTCTTCTGAAAGGTCTTCGCGCTCCCCCACAACGCCACGTTTCCCATACACCACGTTGGCCTTCACGAGAAAGCCTCTTCACGCAGGCTTCAGCATTTAGGCTAGCTCGGCGGCGGCGGCAACAACAACAACAACTGCAGTACAACACGCACAACTGTTGCTTCTTCCTTGTGGAGATTTTTTCTAAATCTGGTCGGTCATATGTTCCGCGGCTACATTTTACAGCTGCAGGGCGAAAGTCCTGCACGTACGTCCCCTATGACCGTGGTACCATGGTCCTGGCTAAAAGCTAGACTCAACACGATGGCACATCGAAGCTTAATTAAAGGCTGAATTGCATACTGTCAATAAAACGTTTAGTACTTAAGGCGGCTGAAGTGTCACAGCTTCTACAGCAGCGCGCTCTTGGAAAGCCTCCGAATTTGTGTTCATCTGCGTACAGTCTATAGATTGCCGATATATACACGTACACGTCTAGCAATAATAGTGAATCTATATATATATATATATATATATATATATATATATATATATATAGATAGATAGATAGATGTATGTGTGTATAGACGCTAGATAGACACAATTTTGCACAGCAGGCCACCAACCGTGCTGAGGGGATGCGGCGGCCCTGTTTCGAACAGCTGATACGTTCGAATCGCTGGTTAACCCCGGTCGCGCGGCACTAGCCACAAGTACAGAGTGCTGTCGTTCGCCGTGAGGAGGAGGTCTTTAAGGCCGAGCCATGTTTTGTCTGCTCCGCAGAGCCGGCACGAAGCGCCGCAGAGCGAACACCGACTACGTCGTATAGCTGGGTAGTTAAGATCAGAAAGCCGGTAGGATGACGCCCCGTGAGAGTTATAGTACTAACAGGCAGAATGGTTTCGCGCGTAGAGGATTGTTTGTCGCCCGAAAATCAGTCCCAGGCAGCTCAATTGTTCTTGTTTTTTGGCCAATTGTGTCGAAATCAGCTGTTTACGTTCAACTCTGTCAAATTATATATATATATATATATATATATATATATATATATACTTTTTGCGACGCGTTTTCCAGCATATTACTTTTATACCTAAAGTCCTACTCATTTTCAATCCATGTTCATACTCGGTAATAATAGGAACATGATACACCTACATCCGCGGAGATTGAACCGCCTGTCTCCTGCAACTGCAAACATTTGCCTCATGTTTCTATTGACATCAATAGTACGGTCTTTAAAGTGGTGCACAGATGATTTCCCTGATAATTTTCTTTAAGTACGTATGCATGTACCCATTTCAAAGCCACAGCACACGGCGGCAGGTGAATAGGGTGGATCAAAGCGTTCGTAGCATGGAATACAAGCAATAACCACGTACTTTTTTTATTATTCAATATAATCCCCTACAGCACCCTATCGCGCGTATACCACAAGAGCAAAGTATTGCACCTATTCATCCGCGGCTAGATACTATACAACATACACATAAAATTGGGTGTTAGGTGACGAAAACAGCAAAAGCATAAAAGGTTTTTAAAAAGACGTTGAAGGTTCATCAGTACGATCTACGCATGTAGTCGAAATTCGCGTGATCGGTACCCAATCGCCGCTTTTCTCTACAGTAGACAGAAGAATGTTGTCATCTTCGTTGTAAATAGACGCAGCGATATTCGCCGTTACCATTTGACGCACTGAAGGAGCTCCGCTTTAACTGAGTCCTCCAGCATTAAAACTTCTATCAAAATGTTATCTCTAAGATGTTGTTCTTCGTCATTTACTTTTACATATTTTTTGTTCATTAGGTTAATCCGTCTAGGTATCCATCTCTAGCCGTTTATTTTTGCCACTCTCTAGGATTGCATCAACGACAGGTGCGCTATGTATCGATTAACACACACACACTGTCTCTCTCTCTCCTTATATGCGATTCAACGGCTCGTTGCCTACCAGCATTTGTGTAAACTCTGAAGTCTGCTCATCACTCTAATGTTGGCACACTTTCTGGAACAGACGTTTTGCTGTATACATGTATGTACTCGGACGACAGCTTGTTTTGTAAAATACCCTCAATTGTTGTACATTGGGTAATTTTGGAAAGTGCAATAAGCTCAATGATGAATAACTGAATTTAAGTGAATTCGACCTCTGGAGAGAGCGAACCTCTCGTCATATATATATATATATATATATATATATATATATACGTGTATATCACAAGAGCGGGCAGAACGGGCGATGATAGCCTTTTCTGCAAAATGCCCTGAATAGTAGTATAATTGTTTGAATTTATGTAATTATGGAAATTTCACGCTCAATGAAGAATTATTGAACTTAAATAAATTTGCCGTCCAGAGAAGACGGTCCCATTAATTAGTTATATATATATATATATATATATATATATATATATATATATATATATATATATATATATATATATATATATAACTAATCACCGCGACAGGGTGACCCAGAAATATTTAAAGAGCGATATGTGGAATTGCGGAACTCGTTAGAGCAAATCTTTTTTCCAATGGAACATGGTCTCTGAGAACTCGTTTTGGAGTGAGAGTGAAATTACTACAATTTGCGCACACAGTCATTTATGTACGCTCTTAATATCGACATGCCCGCTGAATAATCGTAATTACTCCGTACCACAGCGCGCATTGCCATAAGCTTGGTACTAAAATGATCGTCATGAAATGTGCGTTTACCTGAATGTGTTAGTTTTGAGCGATGTGAGTGGTCATAATTATTTTGAGGTGTTTGGTGTAAAAGCTAATAAAATAACTTCATTTTTGCAAATTCTGTTCTAAACGACTATGTCGCACTTTCTGCCGGCGTTAATTTTCTCATGAACACGACGCTGTACTTAGTTTCTGTATAGGAGGACTGGTTGTCTCGCCATTGCATATTTTGCGTTCGTAAGTCGGGCAAAAACGCCAGTGTCACAAATTGCAGAAATTTCACTCTCGCTCGGAAACAAGACTTCTCAGACACGATGTTTCATTGCAAAAATATTTGTTTTAACGAGCTCTACAATAGCACATATAGCTCTCCAAATAATTCTGAGTCACCCTGTATATACAGGGTGTCCGGATTTGGTTGAGCAAAACTCTGGGGTATGGTCAAGCTCGGTAAAAAAATCAGTTTGGCCAATGCAAAATGCTTCGTATAGTAGTGAGATAATTTGTTACTGTTTTTTTTTCTGATTTGTGATTTAAGGGGTAACTGTCTCGACATACGTTTACAAAATACACGATTGTGAGAGAACGCATTCCTCAGATAAACCGAGCATACCGGCGCATTCGGAATTCTACATTGTCAAAATGATACCTGGTGACTGGTAACCGTTCCTTGGTCGTCGCGGTGTACGTTTGTTTTACTTTTGCATGTTTGAACTTTCACTCCCAGGCTCTCAAAATGTTTCTATTACGCGTGCACAAACAATATGCTCATCTCAAGTGAATCATTTTAATACCAAATTGGTAGAGCTGACTTCTATGATTGCAAATTAACTCAAATCTCCTTATGGCCATATCGGGTGTGAGTGCATACAGACAGCCACTATATTCGCTTTCGTTGTCAATCAAGTCACTCGTCAAACCTGTAGAAGCTTAGAAAATATTGATTTTACTTCAAATCTTGCTCTAACGAATGCCCACCATCCAATAAGCCTTGTGTCTGTTGGATAGCAGGCTCCGTTAAGCAGCGCGGGCATAGACAGCGTCGGTTAGAGGCAATGGCGAAGCAAGCTAAAGAGATGGCGGGAAATAGAAGATGCCTCCACCCCAGTAATGAAAACGCGGAAAGTCTCTAAATGCGCGGGCAATCTGTGATATTGTGACTAGGTTAGGCACAATGTCAACAGAACAGCCAACCACTGGCGCCGTCGATGTCGCCCAAGCATCCAATCCAACGTACACCGCGACGACCAAGGAACCGTCACCAGACACAGCATCAGCATCGTCATAAGCAACTCTGTAAAATGACATTATAGTCGACCGGGCACATCATCGAACGTCACCAGCCGCAACATCGAGACTGTCACAACCGACCTCGACATGAGACCGCTCAGCTACTTACCGACGACAATACGGCACGTACACCATCGCCGACCTGTCAC
Organism: Dermanyssus gallinae; assembly: GCA_003439945.1. Taxonomy (NCBI): domain Eukaryota; kingdom Metazoa; phylum Arthropoda; class Arachnida; order Mesostigmata; family Dermanyssidae; genus Dermanyssus; species Dermanyssus gallinae. Next base: position 4,413 of record QVRM01000771.1, read on the forward strand.
GCCACAGCCATAACATCAGCAGCAGCAACATCATCATCATCATCATCAGAAGACCTACGTACCTGACCTACGCACGCTGTAATAATGCGTAGTTTAAACAGATCAATCAGCGACGAGGACAGGTAGAACATTCGAGATGCCGAATGTTCGGGAAGATTCGATTCCATCTTTTAACATTATTACTATACCACATATTGTGGAGCACAACCTGGCCAGAACTCTTGGCAAACATTCCACAGAGTGTTCGGTCGAGAATTCGTGGTTCCAGCACGATGGTGTCCAGCACACAACGTCCTTCCGGTACGGAATTATCTGGATGAGACCTTCGCCAATCGCTGGATTGGCCGAGGTGGTCCACAAGCTTGGCCGCCGCGATCGCCCGATCAGTCCAGTTTTGACTTTGCCCCCTAGGGTCGCCTAAAGGATCTAGTCTAGGCAACTCCCGTTCAGTCTCTTATGGATCTGATCGGCAGAATAGTTACTCCAGGTGGAACCATTCGGGGGACGCCTGGTATCTTTGAACGTGTGAAACGAATGAGCTTTGCGGGAATGGCCATCGCTACCAAATTTGCCTATTGGCTGACGGGCATTCGTTCGAGCAGGATTTGAAGTAAAATAAAAAAATTTCCAAGCTTCTACAGGTTTGTCGGGTGACTTGATTGACAAAGAAAGCGAACATAGTAGCTGCATGTATGCACTCACACCCGATATGGCCATAGGGAGATTTGAGTTACGTTGCAACCACAGACGTCAGCTTTGCCAATTTCGTATTAAAATAATTCACTTAAGATGTACATTCGTCTGAACATATTGGTTATGCACGAGTTATGGAAAAATTTTAAGAACCTGAGCATAAAAGTTCAAACATGCAGAAGTATAAAATTATAATTTTGCGCAACCAAATCCGGACACCCTGTATATATATATATATATATATATATATATATATATATATATATTTATTTATTTATCGAGAAAGATTCTGAAAACCTTGGAAAACGGAACGTTAGTTCATCACGCTCCGTTAATAGAGTTACGCTAAGCGGATGGGACGATGGGTATACCCGAGACGCGAAAGTAAACGTGACCGAGGAAAGAGCAGTTAGAGCGGGACATGGAGGCACCTTTGTCAGAATACCCAGTCATACTGTGATACGGACAATCCTATACAATAGGACGCAATCCTTCTGTGCGGCAAGTAGTGATACGACTGAGCACGATAGCTAAAGCAATATTACCGTGGCATTTTATAATTAGGCGAAATGTTCACCTCATACAACTGATAAATAAACAATCGCCGGCCAAAGCTGACGCACACGTGGGCCAACTAGATACCTTCGCCTCAAGATCGACTCAAAGGTCTAAACAAGGAGACGAAAAATAGTTGTATTTGTGATGTGGACTAATCACATCAGTCAGTATATCCGATAGACAGTTTGAAAATCTTAATAAAATCCGTTTACTCGAAAGATGAATTACATAGAGTTATCTTTCGTTCGAGGAAGACTAAAGTCTTTTTAATTAGGGCCTAACAGGTGAGGCCATCAGTGCTATATTTTTGGCAAGCCATCCTGTGATCTTTTGAGCTTAAATCAGCTTTGTTTTGTTAGTCGTTAGTTTGGTAGATACTAGGCCACACATAGCAAGTGCTTATTTTGTCAATAATTATTGCTCAACTTGTCTGTTTCGTTCCGGTACTTCCAGTACTATAGCTATTGTTTCTTCGGTATTCATAGCGTTTTGGAACTTCAGCTGAGGGAGGTAAGAAACAACGCTCAGCTACAACGACACAAGTAACTGAACTCTAAAGGATACTGAATTGAGGTAAAACTCAGGAGAGGGTCGCCGGCGTTAGGTATAAAAGTATTTTGTTGGCCAATATCAGGAAGCTTGTCTCTTCATGTCGTTTGGATGCGGCTACTAGCTATTTCTATATACTAAGCTAGGTCGACATATTTTCCCTACGCTCTCAAAGAGCTGTCCGCCGTAGCGGCGATGGTAAGTGACCAACATCCGACGTGGTCTAGTGGCTAGGATTCCTGGTTTTCACCCAGGCGGCCCGGGTTCAATTCCCGGCGTCGGAGCATTTTGTTCATAACAACAAATACAGCTTCAACCCATCAGCGACAACGGCTTTTATCGGGTATACTGATCGACTTTACGTCCAGAGCCCAAGCTACAACTCGAGATCGTGGGGACATGCTCATAGAGCCAATTGTATCCTTTCAAGCGAAGTGGAAGGATACAATTGACAACAAGGTGCGTTGCAAAAAATTAGCAACTCATGTGTTTTGGTGATCACTTTGGCTTGATTTATTTGAATGGAAATTTTAAGGGCATGATGTACATGACGAACCACGAGTATGGTGTCAATTTCGTTGTAATCTCACAATCGGTTCATACCAAAAATAAAAAAAACTGTGTTGCAAAATATTAGCAACAATAACGCCTTACGGAGTATTCGATTCTTAACAGGGCTGTATGACTTATTTGATACCACATATTCTAGAAACGAGTTTTTCGTCCTTTCTTCTAAATCAAATCGTAAACTCGGTCTTTCATGGATTTAATGAGCTGTTGTAAGTACGAAAGTGGAATATCAGTCCATGCTTGCTGGACAGCTTCGTTAAGGTCCGACAAATTTGTTGCTAATATTTGTTCACACTTTTATTTTTTTGTATGAACCGATTGTGGGAATGCAACGAAATTAACACCATACTCATGGTTCGTCATGTACATCATGCCCTTAAAATTCAATCCAATCAAATATATCAAGCCGAAATTATCACCAAAAAAACATGAGTTGCTAATTTTTTGCAACCTACTTTATATATATATATATATATATATAAGCCCGTCCCACTAGGACAGTGATTGCGTGGAACTCACTACCATGAGTACGATGGTATATTGCACATAATCCACCACAAGATAACCAAATGCACAAGTCACCTGATACACTATGAGTCCAGGTAAGGATCTAAGAAAGTGCTTGCACTTTCCCGCCAAGTGGAGTGTGAGTTAAGACTTGAATCCACTAGTGGAAAGCGCCATTTTTGTTTGGGGATTCGGATCGATTCTCCCACCGCTAACGGTGTGAGAGCCACATCAATTGCGCTCAAAAATCGGGTTTCGTGCGAGGTCGAAGTGCACAAAGGGGTTTCGAAGAGCTTCAGTCGGCCATTGGAATGAAGTGTATATATATGGTGCGATAATTTCGAACAATACATTCCAACCTGTGTGACAAATACAGTGCAGGACGCCCAGAAGCAGCGGGCGACGAATTGTTGGCTTGTGCAGAGGCTGCAATTGACGTATGCATCACTACAGGATGCCCAGTCCCTCCATAAGATTCTGCACGACACTTTGAACTCACCAAAAAAATCTGCTTGATAGGGACGTTGTAAGGTGTCACAGGACAAAAAAGGGCGGGTCTTTCTAGTTATTTTTTGTCATTCGATTACTTCTGATAAAATTCGACGAGAACCGGTCTTGAGACTTGTCCTTGCGACTCGTCACGGGTGATAAGACTTGGGTACATTTTTATGATCCTCAACTCAAGTGTCAGAGTTTACAATGGTCAGTCTTCAGAGCGCCTCCACTCGCAAAAGTGAGCACCCGCTAACGGTCGTCTGGCAAGGTTATGGTCGCCATTTTCTTGTCCAGGGGTGAAAGAAGGTGACACAGTATCGATCTATTGGTACACTACCGAATGCCTACCAAATGGCTTCATTGCGCTCTCCAGGAAGCGCTGTAACGCGCCTCTTAGGCGACAGTCCGGGGTCACACTGGTTAAGTACCCAGCTTATTCACCCGACCGTGGTATCGTGCGATTTGTCTCCTCTTTCCGAAAAGAAACAGATAATTGAGTGGAAGACGTTACGATTCAAGCAAATCGGTTCTTGGAGCCATCGAGGTGAAGCGGAAAAACATAAAAAAACGTCGCGATTTAGAGATGTGCCTCGATGCATGGATCCACCAGCTCAAGAAATGTAAAGCAAGTCACGGAAATTACATCTAAGTCTAAATAATAATTATCATTATATATACATATATATATATATATATATATATATATATATATATATATAGGGTCTACATCGGTTTTTTTAATGATTCTCTATGGACAAAACCGAAAAAACTTTTTTGTAGCCCTATATATATATATATATATATATATATATATATATTGTAGGATAGCAGCGTCCGTTAAGCAGCGCGGGCATATACAGCTACTGTTGGCGGCAATGCTGAAGCAAACTAAATACATAGCGCTAAATAGAGGATGCCGGCACACCCACCAGTAGCGAAGACGCGGGAAGTCACTAAATGCGCGGGCAAATCTGTGATATATGAGGAGGCATAGTCAGAGAATAAATGAGTCAGTAGTCGTTTGTGCGAGTCAGGCAGAGGACATGGGTTGTTTGAGCGAAAGACTAGCGAACTCGTAACGGTCGCCGTCTGGCCGTTAGGATGGTGGATACGAAATATATATATACTCCTCCACTACTAAACTCAAAATCAAGGAGACGAATAACAGTTGTATTTGTGACATAGACTAATCACGTCAGTATATCCAATAGACAGTTTGAAAATCTTAATCATATCCTTATGTTCGACAGATGAATTACATAGGGTCATCTTTCGATTGGCCAAGTTAGACAACATGTAGTGATCCTTTCGAGGCAGACTTTAAATGGGCCACTCTTTTAGCTTAAATCAGCCTCGTTTGTTAATCGTTAGTTGTGTAGATGCTACATAGCAAGTGCTTACTTTATTAATAAGTCGAGCTCGGTGGTGTGGAGGGTGCATTCGCCTGCGCCTCGCGACCGAAGGAGACACATAGGTGCGCGGGTTTGAGCCCCACCGTTACACATTTGTATTTATGGGGGTCCGTCTATGAAGCAATGCGAAAAGCAGTCCCATGGACGTTAAATCTTGGCTGAGGGCCAGTCCAAAAAGTATTTTTTCTTTTTTCAATAAGTATTGCAGGCTCCCTCGAAGGGATTAGGTGCCGGGCTACATATCAGCGGCCGGTCGACTTCTAAATGTGGGTGAATAACAGTCTATACGGAGCGATTAAATCTATTTAGGACTGCGCAGTCCTAAATAGATTTAATCTGCCGGGGAAAGCCAAGGGCATTTGAGAGTAGAGTTGCTGTAACAGACTAATATTTGCGATCTATGCATATACGTTTATAGAATATCGTATAAATGTCGATAACCTCAAGGAACAACAACTGTCAAATTGATTATCTCGACGACTAGTGTCGGTGAGGCAAATGTTGACAGTGTGATCACTGGAACTAAAATTGGCAAATCGAAAATATTTTCAAACTCATAAGGGAAGGGGGGGCAGTGCGATTGATTCGTCGTATTGTATTATAGCAACAATGTTACTGCGCATTTTGTTCGCGTATTAGTCGCCAAACAGCAGTTGTGATGTCGCCCAACATCACAACTGCTGTTTCTGCTGAAGATTTTGTTTTGATTCAATAGGAAACATAGATGCATAGGTAGTGACGCTGATGATGGTGGTGAACAACAAGTTAATGATTATTATTATTATTATTATTTTTATTACAATGTATTTATCAGTAGTACAACTGTTCTGAATATGTTTGTTGTTTTCGTGTTGCTTTCGTCACGGCCAGTTTTTAGCTCGAGGCTAGCGATTGTGTCGTTCTATTTTCGTATTTGCTTTACGTGTTGATGTATATCGAGCAGCAGCGGTATACAGTGTTTCGAGCGTAACTCTTTAGCACTGGAGAAATGTATGGTGTGGTGTACGATGCGAATTTAGCAACTCTCTCATAAACGCGACTGTGTTCAGCCACCTCTCTCTCTCTCTCTCTCTCTCTCTCTCCCTCCCCTCTCGTTACCCCTATTTTGCTTTTCGCGTTCTCTGTCTAACTGTTTTGTTGTCCGCGCCGTAGTAGCTTATTTTACTTCGACTGGACGCCGCTGAAGAAGGCCCCTTTTTTTTACCTAGGCCGGACGAAAGATACGATCGTTATCTTAACTTAATGATGCGGCGTTGATGAGCAAGATGACAGCAACATCAATAACAATTGCAACAACAGCAACAGTAACAACAGCAGCATTAACAATAACAACAGCAGCAGCAGCTTTAACAGTAACAGTAACAACAACAACATCATCTGCAGCAGCAATGACAACAATAAAAACAACAACAATTGCAACAACAACAACTAGAACAACTATGACGGTAACGGCTCACATAGCCCTCCCACTCGCTTGCGTGTTGTTGTTGTCGTTGTTGTTGTTGTTGGAGGTGGCGGTCATAACGGCAGTAAGTGCAGATCTATCTCGAAAAACGCTCATAGCCATAGCAGTGCTGTCATCATCATCATTATCGTCAATTGCTGCTGCCGCTGCTTCTCCTTCTTCTCCTTCTCCTCCTAGGGAAGGTTTGGCCTTTTTCATTTTCATTTTTCTTCATCCAGGCGGGCCGCGATCGGGTCGGCCCTTTGCCCGCAGCAGGAGTTTCCCTGCAACTTTGATCCTTTTTGCGTCTCTCTCTCTCTCTCTCTCTCTCTTCTCCATCCTCTCTGTCTGTCTGTCTCCCTGTTTGTATCTGCGTATGCAGCAATACTGAGAACCTTAGCAACGGTAGTACCAATAGACATGATCATCATCATCATCATCGTCATCACCATGCAACGGTTGCCAGCAGCAATAATAAGAGAATGTTGTTGTTGTCGTTGTTGTTGTTGTTGTTGTTGTTGTTGTTGTTGCGTTGTGTAGTCGAGTAGTAAACAAAGGTCCTTACCACGTAACCGCACTGCAACAACTGCAGGCACAAGCCAACTGCCCATAGCGACCATAATCAACGACAATCAGCAGGATGGGCAACGATGACGACGACAACGACAACAACAACAACAACAACAACAACGACAACAGCAACAAGTGCGGCCACAAAACAATAACAAGAATGACGCAAATCGTACTCACAACAACAGCAACAGTGACAATAACAAAAATTACACCAGTGACAATATGCAACAACAATAACACCAGTGACAAGAACAATACCACCTGTGACAATATACGGCAACAACAGTGACAATGCACAATAACAACAACAAACAACAATAACAACAACAACAACACAGATGACCACAACGACAATATACAGCAGCAGCAATCAAACTAGTTGTAACAACAACAACGACAACGTGAAAAACACCATATACTGCGCTGAAAGCACTTATCGGCCATGCCGCTGCTGTTGCTGGTGCTGCTGCTGCTGGCGCCGTAAAGATGCCGTAATGTAGAGGCAACCCTACATACGTTAACAGGTTCGCCTATGCGGCCGCTGCAAGCGCATACGATATTCTCATCTAATACGCATCGATTCCGAGCCCGTTCGGGAGGGACGGAGTCTAGAATAGTCTAGAATTCGAAACAAACAACAACTCCTAACAACAAAATGCGCTGTTAATTCTAGATCTTTCAACATCCGTCGCCCCAGCTCTCGGTGCCGCCTCATAGATGACAGCGGATATGCCGCGGCGCGCCACGGCGAATCCATGCGCCCGTACGCAACGGAGAATGGTCTAGAAGTGGGAAAGCGACAGTGGCGGCGGCAGCAGCAGCAATAACACCAACAACAACAACAACAACAATAACAACAACAACAACAGCACCAACAACAACAACAACAACAACACCAACAACAACAACAACAACAACAATACAAACAAAAACATAAACGAATCAAGAGGAGACAAAGAAAATATTGGTGCGAACGATATAGTTACTAATCGCCCAAGTACTACTAGCAGTTGTAAGTAGTAAGTAGGTAAGCTGCAGACCAAACAGGCAGTTAGTTAGTTGTTCGCGCAGGCAGACCTTATAGATAGGCCCGGATGAGACGGCCTCGGTACCGGGAGCAGCAGGTGGATAGAGGGAACGAGATACAGAGAGTATGTATATATATATATATATATATATATATATATATATATATATATATATACATTAGAGCGAGAGAGAGAGAGATACAGAGAGCGTGTATGTATATCACAGTGAGAGAGGAAGAGAGGTACAGAGAGTGTGTCTGTATATCATAGTGAGAGAGTGAGGAAGAGAGGTACAGAGAGTGTGTATGTCTATCAGAGTGCAAGAGGGACGGAGAGAGGGAGTAGAGAGCAGAGCTAGCAAAAGAGAGAGCATATAAATGATGTATGTCTGGACGTCTGTCTGTCTATCTTTCTGTATATGTATGCATGTATGTGAGGCTGGCGTCCTTCACCCGCCGTCATCGTTACTCAGTCAGTCAGTAGTCGTGTTACGGAATGAGTCAATGGCTGGCTGGCAGGCAATAACATCAACAACGAACGGCAACAATAACATCAACATCACCAGCAGCAGCAATAGCAACAGCAGCAACAACCTCCTCATCCGCAACAACAACAACCTCCTCATCCGCAACAACAACAACAAACAAATACGGCCGCCGGAACATTCTCAGGCCTTCTCTGGCCTTCCATTTGTTCCAGAGTGTTCGAGGAGTCGACAGGTGGCGCTACGGTCGCTGTGTGCGCGGGTCGATCGCCGCCGCGCCCATGGGACGACCGCAGCGGCGGAGATGACGAAAGGGAAGAACAGAGTAAGAAGGCGCCACAGATGAGACGAGGCAACTCAATGCTGATGACGACGACGACGAGGAGACACTATTATAGTCACGTTACGGACAGAACCGTCAACATTGGAAACAACAGCAGCTGCAGTAGCTACAACAACGTCTTACGGATCAGATCCGTCGTGTGAGCGAAACTGTGTGTAACTGCGTCGATTCAGCCAGTTCAGTCAATAGGTCATTAGGTAACATCGGTCAGATAGAGGCAGTTAGTTGTCAGTCGGTCAGCTGGTCAGCTGTAGTCAAACAACCCAGCCAACCAGGGTGGTGTAGGAGGTGAGCTATCCGAACTGAACAACGAACCCAAACTCGCGGGTTTTCGTCTCTCGTCGCGGACGGCGGCGGCAGGACTCATCCTGACAGAGTTCATCCCGGCAGGACTCATCCTGACGGCAGTTCCTTGGTCAGAGTCGGATTCACAAACAACATCGTCGCTTTCAACATCGCATCTGTCTCGCTTTTGATTGACGTTTTAAGCTCGTTAGCAGAAGTTGATCGTTGGTGGCAAGCGTCGTAGTGGTGGTGCTTACGCAGCAGCAACAGCAGCAGCAGCAGCCATGCCGAAAACTCCAGCGATTGGAATCGATTTAGGCACGACGTATTCGTGCGTCGGCGTCTTCCGACATGGCAAGGTGGAGATTATCGCCAACGACCAGGGCAACCGCACGACGCCGTCGTACGTGGCGTTCACCGACACCGAGCGTCTGATCGGCGACGCGGCCAAGAACCAGGTGGCGATGAATCCGACGAACACCGTGTTCGACGCCAAACGCCTAATCGGGCGCCGCTTTGACGATCCGGCCGTGCAGAGCGACATGAAGCACTGGTCGTTCAAGGTCATCAACGAAACGGGACGGCCCAAGATCCAGGTCGAGTTCAAGGGCGAGCAGAAGAACTTCTTCCCCGAGGAGGTGTCGTCGATGGTCCTCACCAAGATGAAGGAGACGGCCGAGGCGTACCTCGGCGGCACGGTGCGCGACGCCGTCATCACGGTGCCGGCCTACTTCAACGACTCGCAGCGGCAGGCGACGAAGGACGCCGGCATGATCGCCGGCCTTAACGTGCTGCGTATCATCAACGAGCCGACGGCGGCCGCCATCGCCTACGGCCTGGACAAGAAGGGCACGGGCAAGGGTGAGCGGCATGTGCTCATCTTCGATCTGGGCGGCGGCACGTTCGACGTGTCCGTGCTGTCCATCGACGACGGCGTGTTCGAGGTCAAGTCGACGGCCGGCGACACCCATCTGGGCGGCGAAGACTTCGACAACCGCATGGTGAACCACTTCGTCGAGGAGTTCCGACGCAAACACAAGAAGGACCTGTCGACGAACAAGCGCGCCCTGCGACGTCTTCGCACGGCCTGCGAGCGCGCCAAGCGCACGCTGTCGTCATCGACGCAGGCGTCGATCGAGATCGACTCGCTGTTCGAGGGCATCGACTTCTACTCGTCGATCACGCGCGCCCGCTTCGAGGAGCTCTGCTCGGATCTGTTCCGGTCGACGCTCGAGCCGGTCGAGAAGGCGCTCCGCGACGCTAAGATGGACAAGGCGACGGTGGACGACATCGTTCTGGTCGGCGGGTCGACGCGCATCCCGCGCATCCAGAAGCTGCTGCAGGACTTCTTCAACGGCAAGGAGCTCAACAAGTCGATCAATCCGGACGAGGCGGTGGCGTACGGCGCCGCCGTCCAGGCCGCCATCCTCACCGGCGACACGTCGGAGGCCGTTCAGGACCTGCTGCTGCTCGACGTCGCGCCGCTCTCGCTCGGCCTCGAGACGGCCGGCGGCGTGATGACGGCGCTGATCAAGCGCAACACCACGATCCCGACCCGGCAGACGCAGACGTTCACCACCTACTCGGACAACCAGCCCGCCGTCACCATCCAGGTGTACGAGGGCGAGCGCGCCATGACCAAGGACAACAACCTGTTGGGCAAGTTCGACCTGAGCGGCATCCCGCCGGCGCCGCGCGGCGTGCCCCAGATCGAGGTGACGTTCGACGTCGACGCGAACGGCATCCTCAACGTGTCGGCGGTCGACAAGTCGACGGGCAAGCAGAACAAGATCACGATCACCAACGACAAGGGCCGCCTGTCGAAGGAGGACATCGAGCGGATGGTCCAGGACGCCGAGCGGTACAAGGACGAGGACGACAAACAGAAGAGCAAGATCGCCGCCAAGAACAGCCTCGAGAGCTACTGTTTCGGCGTCAAGTCGGCGCTCGAAGGCCCCGGTGCCGACAAGCTGTCCGACTCCGAAAAGAAGTCGCTACTCGACAAGATTAACGAGACGCTCCGCTGGCTGGACGACAACCAGCTGGCGGAGGTGGACGAGTTCGAGGATCGGCGCAAGGATCTCGAGCAGGCGGCCAGACCGATCATGACGAAGATGCACCAGGGAGGCGCTGGAGCTGCGCCTGGTGGCGGCGCCGCCCCCGGCCAGGGGCCCACCGTTGAGGAAGTCGACTAAATGCCGACTCATGAGAGAACCTGCCGCCAGGAACACTCAGACGAATCAAACATGCGAACGAAATCTCGCAACACATACACACACCTATATACACTCAAACTGCATTCGAGCTGTATATAGTCCCGACCGACTCTATATCTGGCTTGATGACGTTGCCGTGAGAAGGTGTTGATTGTTCATTCCTATTTATTACTACCAACTACATAAGCTTTACATTATATATTTACTGTTGCGCTAATAATGGGAGGGCCCGGCGCCCGGTCGAGGGACATTGGATCCCACGCGAAACGGTTATCGTTAAACTATACCAGTATGTTTATTGTTATGAGAAGGATTGTTATGTGGACTCTGCGAATTCCTCTTGTTTTTGACGAGGCGGCGTATCATGGTGGCCGTATTCTGGCCTACAACACCGCTACAAAAACAATCTATTAAAGGCAGCCACAAAAATGGTTACAGTAGAAGAAGAATAAGAAGAAGGAAAATGAATTGCTGTAATAGTAACAGGCGTCTACGTAACGAGCCATTATAACATCATAGGTTGTTACGTGTATCTCGTAAATGGGACAGTATGGATGTGTGTCTCTGTTCACATACATGCATTAGCCGGAACCAGACACTGCAGTGGCATCAACATTGTTGCTCCTTACCAGGGTGAACGAATAAAGATGGGCTAATCCTGTCAAGCACGTGAAGAGTGTAGTTATTAATTGTTAGCTCGCTAACTTGCCTTCGGTAAACGCATGCTCGTTATTTACTGATCGGAATCCCGCGCGCTATTTACTTGTTTGTGGCAGAAAAGGCAAAGCGTAGCGACGTGCTCGAAATTATCATAGATCAGGAACTTTTTACACTATCGACGCGTCTGTGTCGAAGCATGTCAGTAAAGTCTGAATAGACAGGCAGATAACTGTGTTGTGTCGACTGGTTGAGACAGCATACTATTCTCAAATAGGTGCACGAGTGCCTGAGGAGAATCCTAGATTCATAGCGCTAGGATTCATCCCTTATGTCCTCTCGCTTCAGTTTAAATCTGATTCCCCACATTCACCAACGTGAAGAAAATCAATGCTCGAAAACATTACCGTAACTGCACCTTTCAGGTTATGCCATGCTGTTAAGGTGACTCAAATGGCAGGCGCCCTGTTTGCTATGGCAGAAGGATGGCACATATATATATATATATATATATATATATATATATATATATATATGCACTGTCTGTGTTTGTACGTTCACGCTAGTATTCTAATGGTGGTATAAAAGAATATACAAACAGTACATTCACATCGTTCATTCAACTAAAAGCCCGTCGTCGTATTGCGACTGTGTTCTGACTACCACGCGGATCACCACTAAGATTAGAAATTCAACAAAAAGGTTAATGTTTTAAACATTTTCATATTTAAAAATAACAATATATTATACAATTGACATATAATCAATTACTACTATTTGTAGTAGGTGCTGCACCAGACACTGCAGCGCGGTCACGAACGTTCCAGTACCAATAGAGAGAGAGAGAGGTGAACGTAAAAGGCTTCAAGCGGAGTGGTCCTATGTCGAGACGTTGTTTCGCAATGACGTCGTTCTGGAAGCTTCGGGAAAGCAAAACCTCGTCTACCGCTGGTTCTACGACATGCCTTTGCGGAATGTGGGAGGGCATGTGGTAGTTACAGTTACTATGGCCATTGGAAACGTCGCGTCACTACCAAGTTCGCGCGTATCCGCGTGTATCTATTTATCTATCGGAATTATTGCTGAACAGTGATCGCTGTTGCGTGGCCAAGCTAAGTCGGCAAAATGTGCTTCTCGGTCAGCAGCGACCGCTCAATTTAGCCCGTCGGCTCGTGACTCTGTTGGATGCATGCATTGATTCATCAGTCGATTTGCATTCGATCGATGGATTTGAATTCTCCATTAGCTTGCATTAGGTGAATTGTTTTGTTAACAGTTTCATATAGTATACGAATGCCTTTACTGATTATAAATATTTTAGTTTATCAAAAAGTAGGTTTAACAATTAGAAGAGTATCAATATTTGTTTACCATTTATTGCCGGTAGATGTTCTCTACTGATGATCGTTATCTAATTATATATATATATATATATATATATATATATAGTGTTTTGACATCAGTACGGACGTGTTCTTTAGGTCTGTGGAAAAGGTCTTAGGATTCTAGTACTACCTGAAATTCAGCTTGTGTTAGCATGTAGATGCCCTGCCCTGCAGTGCATCGCTACTCTTCAGAATTGTGAACTTTTGTGGAACGTTTGGGTTGAAATCGGGTAGTTAAGCCACCGTCACTGGCACCGCTAGTAGGGGCATTAGCAGCTTCATAACAGTCGGCCATATAGATCGTTTGGCACCAAAAGTGTGGACAGGGTCGAGAATAGAGCTAGGGTTGTACGAAACTAAAATCGTACTCAACGAACTAAAGGAGGACGAAGTGGTAGCGCAAATCGAGGAATAAATCGAGAAAGCAGTGACACTCGAGGGACAGGCAAATGTATCAAAACGGGAGTGGTCGGATGAGATGATCAAACATATCAAGTTCACACAGGCAAACCGTGAAGAAAGACAGTGAAGTCATGGAGCGCACCGGCAGTTCAGGCGAGACTGCGGCAGTTCAGGCGAGACTGCGGCAGTTCAAAGCCACTTGGTTGTGTATATGGTAGACCCAAAGGAGCCCATTGAAACTGAAACCGTTGGGGTGCAGCAAGCCATTTTAGGGAAAGCCATCAAGCTTGAAGATAGGGGGAGCTGTGCACCAGGATCTCTGACAACGTCAAGCGGGGGACTGGAAATCGAGGGGACCGGGGGGTCAAAGGACAATAAGGGTTAAGATAGAATACATTCAAACCTTCACAGACACCCTCCGGGGACTTAGACCACATATCTGGGCGAATGAAGTCGGGCCAAGCGTGGGTGGGGTTACCTAGAAGAAGGAGGGGGACCTCATCCATCGGCTGGAGAAGCACTGGAAGACGCGGGTAAGACGCTGGCAGCATCTATACGAGAAAACACAAAGATAGAGACCGACGGCGGGGACTCGATGGCAAGAGGTACGGTCGCCCTATGTGTATCTCATACATAGGACAGAATAAATGTGAGGTTGTACACATACAACAATTAGTCGAAACCAGATACCACAGTTATATCAACAGATATCGTGTTGTTTCAAAAAGATGGGCTAATTCTATCATATGCGTTAAGCGTGTATTTATTAATTGTAAACTACTAATTTTCTTCAGTAAACGTCAACTATATCAAGCCGATCGGAATCCCTCGCTCTATATCTTGTTCGAGATTATCTTAAATCAGGTAGGAGTTTTTAGAATATTTACGCGTCTGTGTAAGAACATGTCAGCAAAGTCTGAGAAGACACACAGTTGTCGGGTGAAAACGTGGGGAATCGATTTCTTTTTGAATGAGGACGGAGTGGAAGGGGTACCTAAAGATGCCGAACAGCTTTAACTGCCGGGCTACAAGGCTCTTGACTGCAAGGGCGAGGCTGCGAGGAAGGTTTGCATTAAATGTGGCAGTTCGGACGAAAGGTTCAGGATTGCAAAAAGGTACGGAGATGTCACGTTTGCGGGGTGGATGAGCATCGCGCAAACAGCATGCCCCTTCTACACTGGAACGGTGTAGAGACTTAGAGAGTCCTGTAGGAAAGGTGCCGAGGGAAACAAGAACTGCTTAAAGGGATTGGAGAAAGCATCAGGGGGAGACAGCGGGGAGCGGAAAACAAAAGAAGGGAAAAATTGGAAAAATTCACAAGGGAAAGGACACGATCGTTGCTCATGATTCCAAATGCGGGGATGTAGCTCTCACTGCTTCGAAGAAATGCCAAGTGTTACTGAGTCTGGAAGGGTGGGGAAGAATCTGGCTTTAGTGGGTTTGTGAGTCCCACAGTAGTCACGCAGGCTGCTGCAACGCATGTGCACCATGCATTCCCAAAACCTCTCAGAGTAAAAAAAAAAATATATATATATAAATATATATATATATATATATATATATATATATATATATATATATATATATATATATATATATATATATAATATATATATATATATATATATATATATATATATATATATATATATATATATATATATATATATATATATATATAAGCCTTTAAGCGTACTGTCCATGGCCGAGGCGGGTGGCCATATCTGATTGTCCACGAAGACCGACGAAGAGATGAAATACAACTTCAAGCGACCACTAATATTATATATATATATATTTTTTTTTAATGCTTGGAAATTGTAAGTGTACTCTCTTCGTCATAGAGGTCTTTGTTTGGCCATCTATCTTCCTATGTTTAACGGCGTTCACTAACGCTCAAGCTCTCTTTATTATATAATGCTGTTATTTTTATTCTTGTTATTCTCTCTGTCCATGCGTCATGGTCGCACGCCATAGGGAAAGCGGGAAATATAGAAGGTGAGAGGGAACACATCTCCCAGCAGAGCGTCTGGCCGCTGGTGACGCCTTCGTTGCGGCTGCCGGCCCGTAGAATTGAATCGTTGTTGTTTTGACATCTATTCCCTGTTCACTGTGGATTATAGTGGTATCCAACCTGTGTGTGCCTGCGGCGGGCGGGCGGGTGTGTTAGTTAATAGTTTGTGCATGCGTGGTGGGCAGGAGGCTGTACCCGGTCAAAAGGGTTCCGACGACGGAAACCATCGATCGATCCATTGCGTTAGATATCGCTGGATCAATATCGATAATAATACTAATAATCATCGCTCCGGCCTGAGTCAGCTGACCACAGGCAATGCATGGCCCGGTACGTTGGTTAGTTGACGGAGTGCGCGGTCGGATAATCCGTGTAGGGAAGTGCATATGTGCAGAGTGCACTGCGAGGCCGTAAGCTGCGTTGGCCACACCAACATAGACAGACAGATAGACAGATAATCGTTGACCACCGTTGACGTCAATCTTTGCCGACGGCTAGATATAGATGCAAGTCAGGATGTCGCAGACAAGGAGCTCCGTCTCTCTGTCTGCGCGCTCTGCTTCTCTTCCGCTACTTTGGGCGAGACTCGTTGTTCCGCGGTTTCACTCACGTTTTTTCTGCCATATCCTTTTCTCTTCATCTCTATCTCTCTCTCTCTCTGTTTGTCTCCCTTTCTCTCTCTCCTATCGCATGTTAATGTGGGTATGTGTCGTGCCTTTGCCGTTATGACCACTAAATACTATTACGACGTCTACTGCTACTACTGCTAGTACTCTTAGTTAAAAGACTAAAATGTCTTAACTAGTTTTGTAGCGACGTTAGTATTGTATTGTACGTTGTATGCCGTTGCATGTATATATATATATATATATATATATATATATATATATTCCACCAATAGGCCAACTATATATATATATATATATATATATATATAAAGTTCCATAAGTAAGCCATATTTGACCTTGAAGTTTATATATATATATAATGTAAGGATTCGCGAATTAGCGAACAAGGACCGACAACTTCGTGGCCTCGATCTGCTTCGTAGGCTCAACATGGGCGGCAGCAGCAATAACAACAGCAGCATCAGCAGCTACGACGCCCCTCACTTCACTACCAATAACAATTGCGAGTATACGCGGTCGAGCGACCAACAACAACAACAGTGGCCGGCTGGCCAGCCAGTGTCAAGCGGTAGCGGCGGCGGCTTCTCCATCAGCAGAAGCAGCGCCTCCGTCGCCGCTGCTGCCGCCATGGACCACTTTGGAGACGACGTCCTGCAACAAAGCGGCACCGGTGGCGACACCGGTGGCTGCTAAAGCTACGAAAACCTGACCGAAAACCTGATCAACCTTGGACAGCCCGACTGGTTCACGATCTACACTCGATCTCACTTGATATTCGGTACACATATCTCTCCACATACGCGAATGTTTGTGCTTCTTCTTCTTGCTACTGGGTAACCCACGTTGCGTCACGGTGATGTTTTTCTCATTTTTTCGTGCAATAAATATGTGTTATTATTATTATTATTATTATTATTATTATTATTATTATTATTATTATTATTATTATTATTATTATTATTATTATTATTATTATTATTATTTATTGGTGATTAGCAAACGCAAAACGGATTTAAAATAGTTGCAACTTGAGTTCCCTCCGAAACGAATAAAAATCGAATATCTTTTCCCATTTGTAATTGCCTCTTGCACATTGCTAATTATGACTCTGCGATCATTTGCGTTCAGCACTTTGCCTGTGATTGGTTTCGCTCATGCTTGCAGAGCGAGGTGATAACATGTCCGGCTCTGCGGCAGCTTCCCCCCTCCACTATGCGGTACTATATTGATTATGTATATCAACCTTACGTTATGCAGTCCTGAGAGATCAGGGGAGACGTATGGTAGTTAATACAAGCAAGACAAAGGCTGAGATTTTTCGCATATCGCACATCCCAAGGGCTTGAGCACTTCCAGGATCTTACCTGGCTAAATGTAGTGTTTTATGAACATTTGACATGGACAACCCATACTAACCTAATTCAGGGCAAGGTCGTTCCCGCTGTTTCTGGTCTCGCTCGTCTTCAGGTAACGATTCCAGTCGTGATATACAAATAGACCCTCACCTTTGCTACTGCTGTTGACGGAACGTATCTAATTTTTTTTCATTCATCATATAAAATACGTATTTAATATTTAATGAGATTAGCCCTGATAAACCACTGTCCGAAGGAAGCAAGCCCAGTATCGCGGCCGTTAAGCCATTCACGTTGAGCTTCAATTGTATCCTCTGCAGCAAAAATTCCTCCGCCCTCTTTTCATCATTGTTATTTGCCGTTTTCTCTATTTTTCCTCAGAAATGTCAATGTCGATTTGCCTCCAACTTATCTAATTCGTACTTCTGCTCTTGAAACCATTCAGAGCAAGGCCATTCGCCTGCAGTTTTTCGTCTGAAGCCCATGAAGTCCGCCCGTGTTCTGCTTACTGAACACGGAAGCTTCAGTACGAAGCAGCGTGTCTGTTTTTCAGCCTCGGTGGCTTCAAACCGCAAAAACACTACGGGCACCTTGTTTCTTCCGCAGCGAGAGACCATTTCTCTCTCTCTATCTTACTCGATATCCCATAACGGCGTTTTAGCAAAAATAGAACACGAAATCAAAGTTTTGCTGTGCTTTTTATTTCGTCCGACACTGCGGACCTTTCGGCGCCTGCGTCTCTAATGAGATGCTTCGGAAAGCACATATCGACTATCTAGGTTGACATGTTCGCGTTTCCCCTCATTTTTGCCTTGCCACCGTAATTACCGAACTGCGAGCACATGGTATAAATCCAGCTCTTGAGCTATCGCTTGACTAGGCCTCAAAATACACCAGGAGATTGAGGTCAGGCTTCGCGCCAATAGGTGGCAGCGTTTATTGTGTGCTTCTGCAAACATTTCGATGTAAAGAAAAGCCAAATCACATGTTATCATGTAGTGACATTCCGAAACACTGTGTATACGTGGTACCGTCGATTTCACTCAACAATTGCCGAATTACTATCAGAGGGATAGCTAAGGAAATAGGTAGGGTACCCTGGACCCTGGACTGCTTTGGAGAGTAATTATAGGAGACGAGTCATGACTATATGGTTACGACATCGAGGCCAAAGCACAATCCTCCCAGTGGTGCTTCCAAGAAGAGAGTCGATCGAAGAAATTCAGACAGAGCAGGTTCAAACCAGGTCATTTTGACTGTTTGTTTCCGACTACAAGGAAATCATCGTCCACGATTTTTTACTATCAGGTTCTATGATCATTAAAGGATTGGAGGGTGCTGCGAAATTTGAAGGATTGGAGGGTGCTGCGAAATTTTAAGCAAAGTGCGCGAGAACATCGCAAGAAGCCTGAACCCTGGGCAAACAACTTCTGTAACTTCCATCACGGCAACGCACTGGCGCACTCATCGTCACTGAATTGAATGATTTGATGAAAAATTCGATTTCTACATTTCCGCAACCACCCTATTCGTCGCAACTGGCTCCTTGCGATTTTTCCTGTTCGCACGGATAAAAGAACATTTGAAGGAACAACGTTTCAAGACTATACAGAAGATAAAAGAAAATTTGCAGGAGCAACTCGCATAGATTACGAATGACGCGTTTAAAAAATGTTTTGAAGAGTGGGGAAGAAGTGGCACCACTGCATTGCAGCTAGCGGGAGTAATTTTAAGGGGAACAAAAACACCCTGGAAGATCAAATAAATATTTTTGTTGTATCAGAACTTTTCGATCCGCGCCGTACATATATACAGGATGACCCAGAAATACTTGAAAAGCGGTATATGAAATTTTAGAGCTCGTTAGAGCAAATCTTTTTCTAGTAGAACATGGTCTCTGAGAAATCTTGATTCGGAGTGAGCGTGAAATTATTACATATGTTCGTGCGAGAAATTCTGTTTCCTTTGAACAGCATATAACGCCAGGTCTCATCAACGATCAACACATAACAAAAGCGACGTGGTTGTTTAGAACAGAATTCGCAAAAATGAAGTTACTTATTAGCTTTTACACCCGATACCTCAAAAGCATTACCCTGTGACCACTCACAGCGCCAAAAACGAACACATTCAGGCAAACGCACATTTCATGACAAGCATTTTATATAGATAAGTAGGTTTTATTATTCTCATGAGTGGTTTACATTTGTACAGGTTCACAGCTCCTCTTTTGATACCAAATTTATGACAACGCAAGTTATGGTTGCGGAGTACTCACGATTTTTCGGCGGGCATGTCGAGATTAAGTGCATGCATAAATGACTGTGTAGAGACGTTGCGGCTGTCGCGCGACACGTCAGCGCTAGTGAACGTCGCCACACACCCAGTTATGGTTATGCTGGCGTTTTGATTAAGAAAAACTTAATAAAGAAATATTTTTTTCGTTTATTGATAGTCTACGGTACATCTGAGAACTTAGTGTTATGCATGGAATCAACATCTGGCCTCACGAAGGCAGTAGTCTATCAATTTCGAGTCCTATCATTTTCCTCCTGCAGACGGGGTCATTTACAGAACCCTATAAAAAGAGCCCCAAGGGGTTAAAATCCGGGGATCTTTCCGGCCAGTCAATGTCTCTATTTGAGGAGATAACACGCCCGGAAACTTTGCGCAGAGAAGCTTGATCGTTACGCCCGCTGTGTGACTTGTGGATCGATCTTGTTGAAGCCACATGTCATCTACATCAAACTCGTCCAAGACCGGTCACAACAAATTCTCTGTCATGTCCCGGTACCGCTTACTGTTGGTGGTTGCAATCTTTTCACTGTCGCTGTCCAACGTGGTTATATATATATATATATATATATATATATATATATATATATATATATGTATATATATATAATGTGTCCATCGTATCAACTACAAGTTGCAGAGACAAAGTCGGAAGTCCAAACCAAAGTATAATCTATATCTGCAATCTATGTATGCAAGTATTTAATTGGAGCTATTTTATTTGGATCACCTAAATTATGGCATAGCCCACATGCAATGATTGCTTGATAAGTCACGGTTATAAAGTATACCTCAATCCGCATTGTATATATATATAAATATAAATATATATATATATATATATATATATATATATTTTTTTTTTTTTTTTTTTTAATTGAGTAACTGGTAAAATGCGGCATGCACACCGGACGTCGTTGTTAAAGCCACGGCAGTGTGGGACTCGCACCCACTAAAATTCAGTTGTCCTTTTTGCCCCTTGTCGGGGAGTGGCCGCAGTACTGTCTTCTCGAGATTACTTCACCTGGCCACTCTTCTTGCCATTTAGGCTGCTCGGCTTTGTGCGGCGGTTATTTTCGCCTCGGGGATATTTTCTGCGAATATTCTTACTATAATCCACTATTTTGATCCTTAAGTGCCTCTACAAGGGCTTGGCATGTCAGGGGGTTCTTCAGACGTAAGGTCCGGGACAGCAGCTCTCGCTCAATGTCGAGAAAGGCGCATCGTTCGTAGCAGTGCCTTACATCGTCCGCCTCCGCCGAGTTGCACGTAGGGCATACGGGGGAGTCAGCGTTACCAATGCAGTGTAGGTACTGCTGAAAACAGCCACCATGGCCTGTTAGCAGCTGCGCGAGTGGGTAGGTAAGCGAGCCGAGTTTGAGGCTGTACAATTTTTTGAGATCAGGATGTATTGATTTTGTCCAATATCCAGGATGGCCCGGCTGGACTGTTTCCCATCACTGGCTCTATTTGTTTAGGGTGTCGCTTCTATTGATTAGTGTTCCCTCCGTCAGGCCGTTGATTAAAGGGTTTCTTGATGCCAGTTTTTTTTTTACTCTTAGGTCCCAGGGAAGTTGTCTGGAAAGGACCTGTATGGCTGCCGTGGGCCGTGCAACTTACTCGTGCAATGCTAAGCGCCATAGGTCTTTGGGTCTTGTTGAGGAGACGGCGTGTTGTAGCTCTGGTAGTTGTGCGCTCCCTTAAGGGTGCGGCGTTAACATGATGCTGTCTATTACTGATGCTAAGAGGCGGCGCCGAGAATCGGTTGCTCCACTGGTCCGTGGGACGATTTTTTGTAGCTCCGCTGGAATATATAGAATGGCAAAATAATAACCTAAGCGTATGCAATGCTATTGTTCGTTATGTTCCGGAATTACCAAGCAGTAGCTTGGCTCTAGTTTGGGTGGCCGGTCAAGGCCGGTGGCGTGGTGCATTCCGCCTGCTCCTTGCGACCGGAGAAGACACACAGGTGCGCGAGTTCGAGCCCCACCGTTGCATATTTGTATTTATGGGGGTCCGTCTATGAAGCATTGCCAAAAGCAGCCCCGTGGACATTAAATCTTGGCTGAGGTTCAGCCCGAAAAGTATTTTTAGTTTGGGTGGCAGGCCTCCCCGCCTGTCGAATTGTTTCGGTATTCGGAATCCAGTGACTATTTTTTCAACATGTTTACATCGGGTAATTTTTCCTCAGCTCCGGTACTATATATATATATATCTTCGGGAGTCATAGCGTTTTAGAACGTGGGCTGAGGGAAATAAGAACCAACGCTCGGCTACAAACTCTAAAGGAAACTGGATGGAGAGAAAACTCAGGAGAGAGTCATTGGCGTTAGGTATAAAAGTATTTTGTGGGCCGATATCGGAAAGCGTGTCTCTTCATGTCGCTTGGATTCGGTCTATTTCTACTCGCGGTATATATGTATATATATACTAAGCTAGGTCGACATATTTCGGAGATGGTATGTTAGCAACATCCGACGTGGTCTAGTGGCTAGGATTCCTGGTTTTCACCCAGGCGGCCCGGGTTCAATTCCCGGCGTCGGAGCATTTTGTCCATAACAACAAATACAGCTTCGACCCATCAGCGATAACGGTTTTTATAAGGTATACTGATTGACCACACGGCCAGAGCCCAAGCTACAATTTTGGATCGTGGGAACACGCTTATAGAGCCAATTGTATCCTTCCAAACGAAGTGGAAGAATTCAATTGGTTATATATATATATATATATATATATATATATATATATATATATATATATATATATATATATATATATATATATATATATATATCGCGATAATGCTGTAATATGTACATATTACAGCATTATCGCAAATGACGTCAATTTGGTTCTTACATTTATGATGTTTGAATCGGAAAATAATAATTTGAGCGTGTACTAAGCTATTTTTCATTATATTCTTAAATTGTCAAGTAGTGGCTTGACTCTAGTTTGCGTGGCGAGCCTCTCCGCAATTTCAATTGTTTGTATTTTTGAAGTCCTGGATGTTGTCCTATTTGTCTACCAGTAGACGACTGATTGAGGCACTTCGTGAGATTCCAATTGTTCCACGAAGCTTAACTCGTTATGCCACTGAATCACATGTAGTCTCAATTAGATACGATGCACGGGCGCGTGAAGGTAGAGAAAGTCTTCTAATATATATATATATATATATATATATATATATATATATATATATATATATTGTGACGAAGTCCACCCACTGTATACGCATCATAGCGCAATTCAAATAAGTTCTAACCGACCACGTCCAACGGCTACAGCGCCCGCGCCAGAATCTCAACGTACACAACGTTCACCGAATGATGCATGTCTCAACCGAACAAGACATGTCTCAACCAGCCAGCCGAGAACAGCCACAGCCTTTCGCGCCGAAACCTCAACGTCCTCCGCCGTCCAAACGATCATCGGCCGACATCGGGAGAGGGTCGACCTATGATCCAAGTCACTTAACCTGTATTCCTATACGAAACAAACACAAACTGCTGTACATTTCGACCGATTGGAGAGCGGGTTCTGACACCATTTGGGGTGTCAGCACACCGCGGTGCCTCGTGAACCAATAAATAGACCGAGCAGCATGGCTTAATAACCATCCGTTGTTCGGCCGTGCTTTGCATTAGACCGTATGCTGCGTGTCGTCATTCATCGTTCCTGAGTCCCTCGGGCTGCAGTACCTGCCCGGATGAGTCTACATCCCCAAGCTGACTTAGCGTAACACAACAACGTTACAATATTAAGAGAACCTTTAAATATCAAACATAATATGTGCCCTACATGCATATTGTAATATACGAAAAATAAACTTATAACAGTATATATATAAAAAAAAAATATCAAACATTCATTACGCATTCATAGGATTATTATTAATATATATATATATATATATATATATATATATATAATAAACACATTTTCAATACAAGCGACTCATGTGTTCAGTCGATGTAACCAGGAACTGTCGGTGCCAGCCGTAAAGGAGTTCGTGCGTCGCGTGCACGGCACTCCTGATCACGAACCGTTGTGCCAGATTATTTTTATTATCGTTTATTAACACCCAGGTTGGGTAAAATTATAAACATATACATCAGACACAACTAGTGCTTCCTTTACGTCATTGGGTCTTCTTTCATCTTGCCAGATTATTTGCCTATGTTTACCTAACTCCATCTTCTGCTGGCCGCTGCTGGTAGCGTAACGAGCATTATGTAATTTTCGCTTTTTGAGAAGCAATATCAACGACAACTAAATATTGATATTTATGATAGGCATTACGGTATTTCTTGAGCATGATCTCTGTGTGCGGTTTTTTCGCTGTCTCGCTAGATCATATTTATGTTCCTGTATGTCTACCTAATATATGACTATATTTTATACAATTCTTGTAACTGCATTTGTGAGCTCCTGACGCCGAGCCAAATCTTTGTACTTATATATTATCGACACTAAATATGTAAAAAAATGAATTTGTTACCTAATATTTTCGTGATTATACCACAACCACTTTCACCGAGTAAAGTTGCACTATCGCAAGAATTGTCGTTTATTATTATTATTTGATTGTACGTTTAAGAATTGTTGATGTCTGCCGTAATGTACTACTTGAAACGATGTTAATAGAACTAGGTAGAAGTCATCCACGATAATTAGCTTTCCGATGCCGGTAAAAACTTTCCTAACTTATCGTAACATTTCACTCTATTTAAATCTAGTTGCCATTCTTAGTATCTGTGTTAGATGGATCTGGCGTACTCTTCCGTCGTCTTGCCCTTACTTAAGTTGTCGACCTTGATCTTGGAGACACAATAGCTAGATGCCAATGATTTGCTGTCTGAACAACACGTCTGTGCCCATAAGTTAACTTAACGATACAGGTTATACCACATACTACTTGATGGTGGAGTTACATATTCATTCGTTAATGTCAACTGGAGTCTTGGTGGGCTTGAAGTTTACTGCCTAGTTACGTAATCAGAACATGAACTATAGCTTTAATTGATGGGCCATAATTCCTATTTGGGGCAAAAATCTTTCTTGTCATTTTTCTTCTCATCTGTCAACCATATTGTGGGTGGTAAATGTCATCCCTTAGTTTGCATTAGCTAATCAATAGTAACTAATCAGCGGAAATATTTTCAAGTCTCACTAAATTTGATTTGAAAGCTACACTAGACACATGGCAAGACATCAATGTGCAAAATAACCAACAAAATGTCCTACGGTACAATGTTAAAGTAACGGTTGTAATTTTAGGCAAGTAGGCAGATAATGAAAGAACATACAACTGCAACAAATGGCTGACTGACACCCTTTGATAAGGGTGTCATGTCTGATGAAGGTCAAACAAGGGAGCTTAAGCTCTCAGCCAGCAAAATGGGAGGGGTGGGTAGAGTTTATATGCGTCCACCCTGAACACTAACGTCAATGATGGAGGCCGTGTAACCTCAGTCAACCATAGTAACTAGGCACCCATCGATACAACTCTAAGGCATAGATTAATGTAAGATTAACTTTAAAAGAAAACATTGATAGGTATATCGGATTCAGGAAGTGAAGTTATAAGTTCTTATACTATAAACAATAAAAAAAATAAACGCGGTGTCGAGAATTAACTATCGTTTCAGCGCTGTCAGCCGTGGCATGCGTGTCGGCGTGACTTTGCGTTACCTTGTCTCGCTTGTCAGGTCAATTGTCATATTAAAAACGAATATAACAATTTTATTTAAGAAACTTCAAGAACAGAACCTCCAGGTATTGGTACGACGCGAAAGTAAATGACCCAAGTGGCGTTTTTAGGCATAATTAAGATTCTAACTGAGCTTAGAGTAGCATAGATAGCAATCTAGGAGTTTGTTTTGGCAATAATCCTATTAAGGTAAGCGCATTTCTGGTAACAGAAATAAAATTGTACAACATATAAAGACGCCGTTTCATCCGAATTTTGGAGGGCTTCGTTTTAGACCTTTTGCTCGCCAGTGTATCAACTTTTGTCTTCCAAGCTGTCCTTATAGGATTAGCTTTCTAGGGAAAGTTTTATGGCAGTTTAGCGTAGAGAAATGATTTGTCCTGTTTATCGTAAGGAACTAATTATATCGTAACTTGACTAAAATTCGAAAGTAAATGAGGATTTAGGCACATTTTCAAGTCAGTAGACTCAAATAGCCGATCTGACGATCGTCAGAGTCAGGCACGCCTGTTAGTGTATGACAGCTAAGCTCTGAGCTGTTGCTGTTGTTGTTGTCGTCGGCGGTGTTGTTTGGCCAGGCCACGCTATAGGCATAGGGTACAGAAGAAGCCATTGCATTTGCATTGGTCTATAGTAAAACCCGAATTTTGAACCATCATCAGTAACAGCAGTGCAGCACGGAGCGGCAGTGTTTCTCCGACTGGCCGATCACTTTCGCAGGGACGAGTGTAAATATAGATGACGGCTGGATGATAGGACCAGCCCTGACGACACTTTGCGTCGTCCCAGCCAAAGGGGACGAGGCCGAGACCTGAGGCCAAGGTCGAGGCGTTGGCGGTAGCACCGCTCTACCGTCTTGGGCGCACCAGCGCCGTCTTGGTCGGGTCCGTCTGGTTGAAGGGTGTTCTTCACATTTTCTACAGCCATAGTTACTAGCGGCTTAACCTCATCAGCAGCAGCCACAACGGTAAAATCAACAGCAGCAAAAACAACAGCGGCAGCAGCAGCAGCAACAACCAAATGAACAACAAAACAACAACGGTAGCAACAACAACAATGACGGCAACAACAACAACAACAACGGCAACAACAGAAGCGACCACAATAGCAGCGGCCGCAGCAGCAGCAGCAACACTAGGTTTGCTATGGTGAGCCCGAGCACACACGGCTGGGTCGAGAGGTCGTGGGTTCGAAAGCTCTTGGCTTCGAACACTCGTGGGATATAGACGAGCGCCACCGCGGGCGACGCCATGGGCCGGCAGCTCGTGAAATGATGCCGCCATTCTCTGAAAACTCTGGACGATGTCCTCCTTCTCCTGATAGCACGGGCAGGTCGTCGTTGTCGTCGTCGGCGTCATCGCCGCTGTCTAAAACCAACTACTCGACGTTCAAGTCTATCTGCATAGCTGCGGGCTGCAGGCAGTACCGACAGTACAGACAGCAGAAACAGTGCCACACTCAGCACGACCTGACTACGATGGCAAGCCAGCAAGCCAGTTTGCTGGCCAGCTCATCATCGCCAACCGGCTAAGGCGGGATGGAGAATAGGCGGTCGGCGTCTACGTCACCGCCAGCGAGCCTATATGTATCTCGTGTGGACGACGCTAAATAGACGTAAGTTGGGGCCACGCTGAGACTGCGCTACGCCGCACGTGGCGGACGTAGCTATAGCTGGCGAAACAGGCAAATAGCTTGCTACCTATTATCGCTTCCACTGCTGCGGCTGCTGCTGCTACTACTACTACGACGTCGATGATGATATACTCTGCCTAGCCAGTGAAAGATCGGCCACCCATAGGCATAGCACACCAGAACGATTGTACAACTGACCGAGCCAGCCCATCGTCAAAAAAGACTGTAGTGCGAACGCGAGCAAACGAAGTCTTTGGGTCAGTTGCCATGCTAAAGACAGGCATCCGTATATATATATATATATATATTAGATATATATATATATATAGATATATATATATATATATATATATATATATATATATAGATATAGTATATATATCTATATATATATATATATAATATATATATATATATATATATATATATATATATATATATATATGTATATATATATATATATATATACATATACATATATGCAGTATAGACCAATCTAGCCCGTCCGAAAGTCTCAGTTTCGACTTCTACAGAACTTATTTAACCACCGCAAGCATGACAATTCATCAAACGCATGACAGACAAAATGTTTACTAGCGGAGCCTATCCTAAGCCTTGGAAAATTGCATGTCTAACCCTTATGCCAAAACTCTCTAAGCCGCAAAGAAGTGCGTCGACACACCGCCCTATTAGCATGCCTTCCTGTCGATTCAAAGCAGCTAAGTACACTACCGACGGACGATTACCGAGCTATAGGAGGAGGCCCTTAGATGTCAAAAAAGCGTTTAACACGCGTTTATGGAATGCTATAATCAAAGCACTTGCAGACAAGGGCGTATCCCCCTATTTAAGATGTATTATAACGTCGTACCTAAAATACCGAACACCTACCTACGACGGCGTGGGCTATGCAGTCACAGCCGGGAGCCCCCAGGAGTCCGTACTGAGAGCAACCCTACAAAATATAACCTACGATAAAGTACTTAGACCTCCTTGATATGGCAGTCTATTCCGTCGCCTATGCGCAGACAATCTAGCCAGATCGTCACCGCCTAGGGCGAGGATCTACTCCAACAGCAGGCAGCCAACTGGGCCTTTGCGGATATCCGACAATGTCTGCATACGCTAAGCTAGGATTCTACTTGACTTCACAAAAGACGGAAGCAATTACTTTATTGCAAAATGGCCTCCTGAAGCGTTTTACACAGAACCTTATGTCATGCCTGAAAGGGCACCCTGAAACGCCCACGCCCATGGTTAAGTTACTGCGCGTGATGTCTATCCGACAGGAACATCTTAAATGCGCTAAACAGCAAAAAGACTGCCAAAGTCTCAACAGAACTGCGAAGAGTTTTCCTGTGGACTAGAGGAGTAACCGACTCTTGGCACCATTCCTTAGCATCAGTCATCGATAGCAACATGGTATATGTCGCATTCCTATGGGAATGCACGATCACCAGGGCTACAACACGCCGCCTACTCGACAAGACATAAATACCTATGGCCTTCTACATCGCATGGGCAAGTTGTGCGGTGTGTCCACAACAGTCATACACGTCCTCTCAGACAGGCTCTCTAGGACCTAAAGGTAATATAAATAGCTTCGGGATGCAACCCAAGAACCACTTCAATCAGCAGAACAGACACCCTAAGCAAGTGGAGCAATGGAAAGCAAATCAACCGAGCCACCCTGAATATTGGGCAGAATCAATACCCCCTGATCTCAACAAATGATACAGCCTTAACAACGGCTCGCTTATCTACACACTCGAGCAACTGCTAATGGGCCACAACGGCTGCTTACAGCAGCACCTACACCGCATCAGCAATGCTGACTCCCCTTATGCCGTATGCGCAACTCAAGGCAGGTCGACGATGCTACTGCAGCGGCACTATTTCAAACGTTGTTTCTTGTTCACTTGTACTGAGTGAAAGCTGCTCTCTCAGAATCTAATACAGGAAAGACCACTGGCATGTCAAGCACTTGTAAAGACGTTCCTTAAAACCCTCTAGTCCCAATCTATTGTAAGAGGATTTGCAGAATATGCTCGAATGCGAAAACTAACCGCCGCACAAAGTTGAACAGCCTTAATGGCAAGTTAAAAAAGCCAGGTAAGCTAATCTCACTCAGTTGTGCGGCCGAAAACAAAATGCGCATTTGTCTAAATATATTAGTATTTCCTACTCAGCACTATATTCTTCGGAAGAAGAATACAGTGCTGAGTAGGAATGCAGAACACGAACACGACGATGTGCTTTGTTTTTGTATAGGATAACTAGTTGCCTTGCAACAGCATATTGTATGCTCCTATGTCGAGCAAAAACACCAGTGTCACAAATTGTAGTAACTTAGCTCTCAGTTCGAAACAAGACTTCTTAGAGATTATGTTCCATTTATTTATACAAAGTTATATTTGTCTTTTTGCAATACACAATATATCGATACATATAACTAGGACAATAGAGTTACATACAACTTGCTATATGTCGCGTAGTTATGTTCACACGTACGAAGATACCGCATGTAACGTACCTGCGCAAACACACATAATGATGATTCTATATGAACTGTCCTCGGGGCAAGCTGGGAACAAGTACCACTACAGTAGCGGCGGAGGCTTAGGCAACTGTTCAAAACGGAGCGTTACCATGGTAATAGGATTAGCAAAACCATCGCAAGTTCGAGTCCCGACCATTGCTGGTACATACTTCTGCTGAAGAAAGCTAATCAGTAACAAAAGCCAGTAAGAAGAGCGCGAGGACGATAGATGCATTTTGACGATATCGTGCCACAAGCAGCTTAGTATAGCATTACAAGCGTCTAGAAAGTGGTTGTCAGAGTGTAAAAATATTGCAAAATAAGTATTCACTCAGGTAACCAGATAGCAGAAAATCAGATTATTTTAGGTAAACTCTTTTACTCGCCCTAAACGCCGAGGACATGTTTACAGGAACGCTAGTTTTAAGATAAGAACGAGCTAATTTGAAGGTGAGGGAAGCTATTATACAAAGATGAATTTCGTTTGCATTAGCAACGTTTTTACCTCATGACACAGCCTGTTGAAAAGTGCAATTATAGTTATTATAGTAATCTCGTTACATGCGAGATACAGCGGTTTAATGCGCATATTTGGTCTTAGACGTGTCATATTTAAAAAAATCTTCTTAAGGCGAGTGAGAGAGAGGGCTGCTGAAACAAACTAAAGCATTTCAAGTTAAAGTTCACTATGCTCTACTGTGTATGTTGGCAGTGGTGCCGGTTTAAGTTTCCAGTTGTACGAATTTAGTTGAGAATCTGGCTGCGAGCAGACTCTATTTTAATTTATCTTATCACACGGCGTTCAAATTTATATCTCCTATTTCTATATGTATGTCGGCCTTGGGTTCAAATAAAGGGAAAACAGTTTATATTGACATGAAACCTACTGAAGCCATATTAGTCTTCCCCTTGGGGTGCAGGCTGAGAGTTTTCAGCCGAGGGTTAAAAAGCGCGAGGAGATCTAAAAAAATCAATCTTTCCTTGCATGGAGCTTCTAAGCAAAGCGCCAAAAACTGAATTCATATATATATATATATTCTGAGTTCGTATGTTTTTAAAAAATTCTTAGATGCCACACTGGTATTAGAATTTTGATTTGATACGGTAGTTGTATCTAGGTACTACAGGGATAACGTCTTAGGTATGAGGGGTTTTGAGCTTGCAGTCAATATGATAACGCGTCCAAAGCTCAGGTTCAATGATGCCTCTTTGTGCTCGTGCATTGATCTTGTTGCTATTGCAAACTGTAAGCGATATTTACAGATCACTCTTAACTTTAACACTTTGTTGTTGATAAGGTCTTTTTATGTTGACAGACAGCACGATAATGTTGGTGGGCAGCACGGTACGATTGCCGCAATTTTCGGCAAAACCTGCGGCTCACTACAGAAGGCTCGTCGACAAAAGCCTAAAACGTTTTAAAAACGATGTTTTAGAGTCGACTGGTTCTCAGCTCTCAAGTCAGATGATCCTAATGAGGCTTACGAATCATACAATCCTTCAATAATGGTACGACGAAAGTTTCTCGTTGAGGCAGCGTAGGGTTCTGAAAAAGGTAAATCGTGCTCCTTGATTTGGCCATAAATTAGCTGAGGTAAGACGTGTGGTTGGCAGAGAACGTCGTCTGTGGCTGTACAAACGAACCGTAGATGCGGTGGCAGGCAAATTATGGGAGGAGGCCCCGAGAAACAAAGGAGGTTTACCTCGAGAAACAGTTCGTAATCGGTCAGTGATCGGCCTGCAAAACTGTGGGCGTCTCTTAATGAAATCTGCGGTCGTGATAAAAGAAAGGCCACGATACCAAACCGTCTGCTAATCTATGGACAACAGCTCGGGGAGGTCCAGACGTTTAGACGCACTAAACAATTTTTTACGCCAATCGGTGCTAAAACCGCGGCTAGGCTTTCCCCACGGGAGACAATCGATGACGCCATCTCAGGCAGGTATAGCTCCAATCCCAATGCATTTTCCTTTAGTGCTATCACAGCTCAGGAACTGCACTGCGCTGCAGAAGGTGTGAAGTCGGGTCTATTTAATGCCTCTGGAAATGTTCCTGCTCGATCACAGTTGAACTTAATCGACGCATTATTAGGCCGTTTAGCTGCGATCTTTAACATATCAAAACCGGGTTGTTCTCAAAACGCCTAAAAACAACAGCGGTAATCGCGCTATATAAAGGCAGGGGTGATAAGAACCAACCAAGAAACTATCGACCCATATCGCTGGTGTCATTTATATCTAAGATGTTCGGGAGACTTATTACGAAGCAGGTAAACACGCATGATCTTCTTTCTAAGAACCAATTTGGTATTCAGGAAGTTGCGATCAGCGGAATTGGCTCAAAACCATATCTGGTGGGAAAGAGCCAAAGCTTTTGAGAACGGAAAAATGTGTCTCGGCGCATTCACTGACGTAGCTGAGACCTTGGACTGCCTAGACCACTCTATATTTTTAAGATGCAGCGAGAAATCGATTGCGCACCAGGTGTAACCGCCTAGTTTAAATCGTAACTAGGCTGACGCAAGCAGTTTGTGTCGGTGGGGGGCCTGAGCTCCAACCCTTGGACTGTCTCAATTGGCACCCTCCAGTCGTCGTTTCTTGGCTCCTTCATAATCTACATAATTTTCGTTCTGCGTGGCAATCAAAGAATAATAGTGTCGCCCAGTCGCTCATCACCTGTTGCCGGTCTCCAACGGTTGACCTCGAACAGTCAGGTAGGCTTCGGCATTTGGAGATGGTATCGAGACGGCAATGTCATATTTTAAACAGTTTGGCCTTGTCGTAAAGTCACTGTAAATTAAAAGAAACTCGTCTTATTTTAATCACCCCTCAGAGGGCATCGAGGCTGAAAGTGGACACGGGTAATATATCCCTCTAAATAGGTGGTACGGCTATCCCTTTTAGCCGAAAAATGAAATGTCTCGGTATTACGCTTTATGAGGACATGAAATGGGATAGTCACGTTCGATCGAGCGTCAGGGTCTGCGGTGTGGCCCGTCTAAGGAAGGCCGAGGTCTCCCGCGTTGTTCTGGTCCCTGCGTACAGGGCGCTTTTAAATCGATCTCACCTACGAAATCACTAGACGCAACCAACTCGGGAGCCCTGGACTCGCTACGGGTAATCCAGAATAATGCTATGCGAGCTAATACTGGTTTGTCTTGTCGGGACGACGTGTCGCCAGGGTACGGCAGACTCAGACTACTCAAACTCGATCAGCTGGCACGTTTAAATTTAGCCGTGTTTACTCATAAGATAGTAAAGCGCAAACTACCTTTCGATTGCGAATTCAAATTCCAATTGACCATTTTCCGGTCACAGCGATATGAGGGCCAACTGAGGGTTCCCAGATTTAGGTTGACTCTAACGCAGCACTCTCTAGCTTGCATGCAGTTAAAAGTATAAAACGAGCTATCGAAGGCCCTCCGAAATACAGAGCGATTCGGTGTTTTCAAAAGACGTTTTCAAGGTTTCAAAAAGATTGATCATAACACGCACAAAACAATTGTTCTTAGTTTTCAAATCTGTAAATTAATAAACAATACGGAAGTACCTTATGATATGGGTTTGTAGTAAAACACAGATGCACAAGTGCTGCAATGATAGGTATTTTAAAATAAAATATGATTATAGGTATTTGAAAATGACATTTTACAGATGCACGGATATTAAGCTCTAAGCGAAATACGTAATAAAATAAGCGTAAGTATACTACTATGTATTAGATGCAGAAACTACTATATCACGCACGTCTGAACGAGATTTTTATATAGAAATATTCTCCCAAGAAGTTTAACAACACTCAATAATATTGTGACGAATATAGACACAACGTAGCAACAGAACAGCCAACTACTACGCCGCCGATAACCGACGGCGCCAGTAAGTCGACCGAACATCCAATCCAACGTGCACGGGAACGACGACCAAGGAATCTTCACCAGCCAAAACATCGATATTGCCATAAGCAACCCCGAAATGAGACCGCTCAGCTACATGCTAATGACAGTAAGGCATGTGCATCCCCGCCGACCTGTCAGACCTTCGTTCCTGATCTACGGCGACATCACCGTTGAAAACAACGCAGACTGTGATAATGCGTAGTTTGAACCGACCAATCAGCGAAGAGGACGACAGAAGGAACATTCGAGATATCGAATGTTCGAGAGGATTTGATTCAATCGATTTAGCATTTTTACTATACACAAACGCTGCTGCGTCCAAATAGACCGAGGAAGCATGTCGACCTAACATCCATCCATTGCTCGGCTGCGCTACACTTGCATCGTGTGTTGTTGTCGTTTATCGTTCTAAAGTCCTTCGTGTTGTAGTACCCGTCTGGCTGAGTCCGCATTCCCCAGTTAACTTAGCGTAACAAACATCGTTACATTTGGTGGCGATGCAGTTTGGTTTCATCGTTACAATATCCAACATTGAAGGGAATCAAACAAGAAGTTAATAGCTATCTTATTTACGCAGTTAAAATATTTGGAATTACTTATATGCGTTTTTGTATGTTCGTTACATCGCCTGCAGAAAACCACCATGAGAATCCGTGCGTTATAAATACGTAGAGATGTCGATTCTGCCTTACCCTCTGCAAATAGAGATGTCTGTCGTAACTGAGGTCAAACGAATCTTAATGGGAGTTCATCCAACCTGCTCAGTCTTTCCCATTCGACATCCACCATAAACACAAGAGGATTACACACACAACTTCTCATCTTGTCTGCAGCTTCATGTAACCAATCTCGTTTCTCAATATCAAATATTAGTTCCACATATTGGAACAAGCTCTCCCCAGATGTACGGGCAACCTCTTCTTTGACAATATTCAAACAAAATGCTAAGCAGTACTATTTAGGTACCTTACTATAATATAAGCCGAACACGATAATAATCATAATGACAATAAATCAAATTATAAGAAGACTATGCAATATAAACACTCCATACTAGCCTTTGATGGCTTTGAGGAGCTGTAAACCTCTGTACAAATGTAAACCACTCATGAGTATAATAAAACCTATCTATCTATCCAGAAGGCCGACGTACCTTCTACTAGTGCGATTTATCTATTGGAATATAATATATATAATATATAATAGGACCTGGCAACGCCCATTTGGTCAGTTACTATGAGGTAAAATATTTCTGTTTTATTTTTCTGATGTTTATTAACCTTCCGTTAAAGAGGCTACGCCGAAGTCGAAGGCTTTTTGACTTGTTTTGATGTGTAACAGGCAACAACTGGGGGCATTGGTATACTATTATGCATGGACAAAAACTTGTACATCATGTATGCCCGAACGATACTTTTATACAGGTTATTTTCTCAACAAGTTAAACACTATATGAGCGTAATAAATATTTAAGTGTGTGTATATATGTATATTTTTTTATATACATATATACACACTTACATATTTAATACGCTCATATAGTGTTTAACTTCTTGGGAAAATAGCCTGTATAAAAGTCTCTTTGGAAATACACAAAACAACGCATTGATTCATATATAAAGTTGTGAGTGGTCACTAACACACTACACTGAAGGGGACACACAGGAAGGCCGATGTACTTTTTATTAGTGCGAATTGTGAACGAATTACCTGTCTCTTTGAAACAGTATTTATCCAGTATGTTCAAGCTGGTTCGGCACAAATAGTGAGATATGCCATATACACGTGACGTAAAAACGCACATAAAGGAGATAAATATGCAATTATAAAATACGTCCGTTCATTATGGTCAAAATAAACGCGTTTATAGTAACAGGTTGCAGTTGTCAGCCAAGAAGATTACAACGATCTTTATTTGCAAGTACATATTTAGCTATTAGCCATGCAAACGTACAGTTGGAGGAGCTTTGCGCTAGCCGCAGTCTTCGGATTATTAGGACATTCTCAATACTGCCATTTGAATCATAAACGTCTGTTTTGTACTTCTACTAAGATTAAGTAAATAACTTTACTGATGGCAGAGTTCGACTGCTCGTGTTGTAAAAAAGTATGCCAACCAGCAGTGGAAAACACGCATTTTGATCCGGAATTTTCCAAAAAAATGTGGAGTAAGTGCTCTGGAGGTGGACTACGGACAGAATATTAACAAAGCGAGTTCACCTAGCAGAGTATTGAAGGCAGATTTTGTGTTGGACCGTCCGTCGAAGCAATTCTATTCAAGGTGAGAGTTTACCCAGACGATCAAAAACTCTGCATGCTTTACTACTAGCATAGTTTTTAGCACAAAATCCTAGCCCAGTGACTCGACCCGATCTACATTTCTTACTCCTGGGATACATGTAAAAGTGAGCAACACGGTACTTACGTGAAGTGGCTCCAAGGGATCTAGTTACAGTATATGTGTCTCATCTGCTACGACATGACATCTGTACACCAATAACCAATTGGTTGTTGCAAGGATCGGCAGTGGCTTCACTGCGTCAAATGGGAGCCAACTTCAGCAGGTGAGGGATCACTCTGGCTGCGAAGGTTGCAAGAAACCTGTCCACACACACACACACTCACAAATTGCGCCTTCCAGAGGCACGAACAGGATACCGTTACACGCAAATCATGTTTACGGAAGGAAAAGTCGCTTTTTGTTGCGGCAAGCATAAACACAACGCAGTGCAACTGTTCAAGCGAACTCTGACACAAATACAAATGAGGATTCAGGGAGTATTGAAAAAGTGTGCAAAAGCTTGCTAACACAGGCTCGTCAACGCCAGCAGATCCTTCAAATCGCGGCCTTCATAACAGCACCAACAAGTGCACCCACGTCACAACTGCACGACTTAAGTAGTACATCTTTTTCAACGTTATACGCAA
This sequence comes from Dermanyssus gallinae, assembly GCA_003439945.1. NCBI lineage: Eukaryota > Metazoa > Arthropoda > Arachnida > Mesostigmata > Dermanyssidae > Dermanyssus > Dermanyssus gallinae. The sequence goes on from QVRM01000771.1 coordinate 41,024, forward strand.
CGCCAACGTCGTTATGTCGGCTTCATTTTGCCGACAGAAAGAGGAACACAGATTCACTAAAACCAAATTGCAGAGAGAATAATAGTACGGGGTCATTAGAGGGGGGAACGGGAGTTACAGAAGTCACGTAAACGCGGGCTCGAACGAAACGACAAAGTTGCATGATGTGCGACCAAGCCTTAACGCCCTGTTTCTTAGAGGAATAGCATTGTCGCATTCAGCCGAGGTAATTCAATCTCGCGTATCCTAGGTGCACAATTGAAGAGGTTCGTGGGACAATGCTAGCGACATTTGACCAAATATATTATTGTGTAACTGCTTTGGTGTGCAGTTTAGAGCAGAGACATTCAATGATCCCTCCGTAGAGCCCTCGGGTAGCGTTTTAGCTCAGCACGGCGACAAGGACTGTTGGGGAATCCCTAGATATCGCAACATGTCCGGCCCTCGGTGCATTGAAGATATACCACGCGGTGAGTTCCAAGCCTAGAATTAAAAACAACCTCCTTACAAAATGTTTTTAATTCTAGCTATGATGCGGCCAGTTGAAGCCGTATTTCAAGTATTACACTATGTCTTCTCTGAAACGTAATAAGTCCCTTTGCCGAATCGCTTTGTAAAACTTCCGGAGAAAATGAATTTATTGAAGCACACATAATATTTTTGACAAAACATTTGTGACGATTAAGTTGGCATCTGAAACTTGTTTTCCACGACATAAAGTGTTTTATGACTTGGCTATAGAATGACACGCAAAGGGCAATCAAAATGGAAACTAGTAGCCATCGCTGTAAAAACGGCTGAGTAGGTTCGACTAAGATCAATGTAGAGCTCAGGGACTATCACTTAGCGTTAAACATATATAACCCACCTGAAAAAGAAGCTCATGACATAACATACGATATTTTAGAATCTGTAGGATCATATGTAAACACAAGATCTATATATGATCTTGTGGTATGTGTATTGTATAGGAGATCTGAACGGCGATCTGCTTACGGACGATGGAGATCCCGGGCCGTTTATAGCCGGAACTGAAACGTTTGCACTGCAAATTGAAAATACTTGGTACGAGCGCACGTACATTCTGCTGTAACGGGTATAGAATGGCTGGCGCGGTCCCATCCGGTCGAAACTATGGAGGAAGCTCTCCAACTGCATCAGCCCACAAATGGCATCGACGCTGACGTCATTCATCAAGCAGCCGGCAAAGGGATTAGGGCAGGTTACCAGCCGTCAAGGGCTATATCAGCTGGCCAAAATAAAGAAATAACTAATTACCATAAACGAGGACTTTTATTTAGCAGACACATAAAAAACACGGGCCAAGGCTACAACAGCAACAATGCCCGGCCACAACAATGCTAGGCAAAAGTTGAGATATAAGAAGGAAAAAAACTGCCCCCTGGACATGCTTCGAGTCCAAATAGCTCGGCTGTTCAAAACACTTTCAATGCAAGGCCAAAGTCATCACGCCGTATTTGATCTTGGCTGATCATCAACACATCGATCGGGTGAAAACGTTCAATGACGAAATGTTAAACTTTTATTAATCGAAGAACGCATTTGCTAGACTTGCATTAGAGCCTCGTAACGAGAAAACCTTTGTCAAAATATTTTACAAAGTGTCTTAAAGCCATAAACTTAAAAGCGCTATTTTGGAGCTCTAAGGTAAAATAATGAAGTTTTGTACGCCTCTGAAGACAAAAATGCCACGCACACAAACACGAAGGCAAAATCAGATGACCTTAAGTGCACAAGTGGCAGGAGCGCCATCAGACCGTACCGCATGTTTTATGTGGCAGTTTCATTTATTATATATATATATATATATATTTTTTTTTTAATTGTAGAAACTTGGCATGATATGACGTTTATTTATTCATAATTGTAGTTTCTGATTTGCGGTAGGTCGAGTTTTTAACCAACCAAACGGGACGCATTCCGCACCTTTACGCACAATATAGTCTAATCCACTGTGAGGTCTCGCTAACGAAAATGCAGGCTGTATCGCAAACAGTTTGTGCATGTTGAACGACTGAGTTGATCTTGTTAATGACCATACTTGAAATCGCCGTGAGGCATATCTTGTTCTATGCACCGAGGCCGGACATGTTAAGACATTTACGATTTCTCTGACAGTCCTTGTGGCAACAGCATGAGCCGCTGACTTTCAACGGTATATGGTTTATCATCTATTCTCAATAGGCATCACTCTACGAAAGAAAAACATCTGTTTAACCTTGAACAGACGTATACACTATATGATTAGGGGAAACCGTCTCTGAAGCCTGAATGCGCTCGATCTACGCTATCTGAGGCATAAGGACGGGTTTTGTTTTCCTACGCTATCCGAGACATAAGGACTCGTTTCGGTCGTTCGTGACATAAGGACGGGTTTGCTTTGCGAAGACGTAGCTGATGATATACAATGATTTGCATTTGTTGAGGTTTGTCGTCAGCCACCACCAACCCTGCCCGCCCGACAAGCATCATAACCTCCGCCTCTCACAAGAAGACTGTCTGCTCGTAGACTTTTCGCGCGGTTCTCATGACAGGACAGACATGTCCTGCATAGCAGACGGCAAGAGAACTCTGACGATGACGAGGAGATCAGACGACGACGACGACAACGACGACGACAATAGCCATCAGGTGACCTGCTAGCAAGGCAAAAAACGCTGTTAAGAGATCAATCAACAAAGGCGGCAACGTGCTGTCGGTCATTCACAGCACGAGATCACAACAGAGGTCAACAGAAGGAGATCAAAGGCGAGAGACGGAAGCCTGCGAAGGGATACAGCGAAGGTGAGAGAAAGGGAAGTAGCCAAAGAACGAGGGAAGTAGATACAGAAATAGGCACAGGGAAAGAGAGAGAGAGTCGAGGCTGCCGGCTGCTACGAAATCAAAACATTGTCTGCATGCGCGGCTGATCTCCTGCATCTCCCAGTACACCGCCCCCCCTAGCCCAGCCCAGTCCAGCCCAGCCCAAGCCCAGCGGAGATCAGACGACCCGCCTGCTGTTCGCGGCGACTTGCCCGCGGCCTCTCGGTGTGGTGGATCAGGTTGGCGGCGGCGGCGGCGGCCGACTTTGTTTTGAGAGTCGAGAGCGATTGGAACGAGCGAACAGCTGGCCCAGTTAGAGGTGGTCAGAGGACAGCCGCGCTGTGCTGCATCTCGTTCGTCTGGCTCTGATGTGTCTGTGAGTTGCCGTCGTGATCGTCAACCTCCTCGGCGTCGGCGTCGTCGTCGTCAAGCTTTGTGCTGGTGTTGTTATTGTCTTGCCAGCTGCTCGGTCTGTGCCCACTCGGGGTTCCGCGTCAGGCTGGCTGGCTGGCTGGGTTGGCCGGTCGTTTCGTTGAGCAGCGCGACGAGCGAAAACATCCGCGTTGTAGGTGGCTTTTCTTCTGCTTCTGCAGCTGTTTCTTTTTCTTTAGTTGTGTGCCTGTGGGAGTGTGTGTGTTTAGATGACAACCAGCCAAAGTTGTCAAGATTGTCGTCGATAGATAGATTGAGTGTCTCGCTGGCTCAATTTGAAGAGCACAGAAGAAGCACCAGCTGCTGGTGCAACTGCATCAAATAGACTGAGGAAGTCACCACACTCCCACTTTGCGCCACTGCTCACTTACCACCTCGCTCCAGGGTCGAACTGCAGCAGACAATCAATCAATCAATCAATCAATTGGTTGATTCATCAATCCGTCGATTGATTGATCAGTCCTTGGTTCAGTGTCAGTCTCTATTGTCGTTGTCGACAATAAGTGTCTACTACACTGCTTGCTTGCTCAATCTCTGGCTGATGGCTGGCGGGTGGTGGACTGCCGGGGTGAACCACTAACCCGAATCTTGATTTTGACTCGATTGCTTCTACGGCAAATCCAATCAACTTCTCCCACGACTATTAACCATTCTGACCGACGGAAGGGTAAGGGTAAGTGAGCATCTATGTGTGTTTACGTGTATCTGTGTTTAAATGCGACTAAATGTTTTTTTTTTTTTTATCGATAACTTTGCCACCAACTGGAGCACCAGGGCCACCACTCACAGTTACGCTGCAACAGCAACAACAATGACTAAGGTCAACATATATTCGTCGACGTTGGGCAACTGGGCGGTCTTCTGTGCTGAATGGAACTGGAATTTCGAACATATATAGGGAGTTGGACTCAAACTGGAATTTGGATAGTACGTAACGAATGGAACATGCACTTATACATGCAGACGCTCGAAAACTTCATCGATCACGACCATTCTGCTGCTGAGTCGTTTTCGTATGAACTGAGCTGTTGCTGTTTTTTTTTCTGCCCTAGATCCGTTTCGACATGTGTCCGGCCTTCGATGCGTTGATGATATGTTGCCGGACGGCGGTTTCAAGTGCACGTAGGGGACGGAGGATGGTCTAGAATTTGAAACAAACTCCAGAGAATTTTATTTTTTATTTTTATTCTATCTGTGGTCCTATCTGACTATTGCTGTTTTTGCTACTGCTGCTGCGGCTTCGCGAACTTGAAATATCGGTCAGCGAGATGATGATTTTTGCCAAGAGTGTTCTCGTCGTCATTGTTGTTGTTATTGCTGTTGTTGTTGTTGTCGGATAGCCGATTCGATTAGTTCGATTTATTTCGATTATACCTACGCGTGCATAATTCAAGAAGACAGCAAGATGACAAAATCATTATCATCATTTTGGGTGAAGTCTTTTCAGAGAGGCTATTTTTATACATAGGTTTTCACGCGCCCTAGGTTGACTCACGTAATTTAATGCATGTATTATGACAGTTCGACAACGTGCACAAACAGTTATTCAAATGTAGACAAGGGCTTGTCAGTCAAGACGATAAACTAACAAGGAGGAGGGCATACTGTATATTCGAAGCTGAACCTGACTTTGACTTGAGTTAGTTTCGGCATTCACACGTTAGTGGCAGGGTTCATGATCGGTTCAAGCAATGAAGTCGAGAGGTGTCCGTCCATATAAACATACACTCGTATATCTGTCCAGATGCGGAGATTATTTGGCTGCCCGCTATGCTACTTCGCTGTTAGTTTAACGGATGATAGAGAGCTAACTATTTCATCTGTATTTACTGCCAGTTGTATGCTACGTGTGTGTATGGGATGTGCAACACAGCACAGCATGCTCACGAATCCAAATGTCAATAGGGTAACGGACCTCCCTAAAGGTGTGGTTGGCGACGCGTGCTGACAATAGACGTAAAGGATGTCATTATTTTATTAATTGCGCGGTCACCGGCGAATATATTATTATTTTATTATTATTATTAACCCGTCGGTGACCGTCATGGCGCCTGTCTCTCAGTCAGTAGGGTCACCATAATGTCAGTAAAAAGGGTCATCGAGTACATACTCAACAGGTCGACCCTCCCCTCCCATACACGCCTAAAGTTACATACTACAGAAACAGTCGGAGGGAAACACAGAGAAGGAGAGACAGAAAGACTGTAAGATGGAGAGGAGGCGTGTCAGAGAGAAGACGAGGAACGGAAGGCATGATATCATGAATGGAAAGGCAAAATTTATGCAAATAATGAATTCCGCAAATCAATAGATTTTCTCTCGTCAAATAAAGGGCGTAACTTGAAAATCTCGCTCCATCTCCCTTTCTCCTTCTTTTCTGTGCTGAAGCGGCAACTTGTAATTTCCCGTTCGTGCGCATTATTTTGTAATTTAAAATTTGTAATTTGAAAAGAATTGCGGCAGGCGCTGTCAGTTGAGAAGTCTACGTGTTTCTATGTATTTCTCTATGGCAACAGTTGACGCAAGTGGCTAATTGAAATGTTACTGCTGATGTGCATTCTACTTACTGCAGTTGAGCTAGGTAAACGATTTGTAGTAATAGTAGTAGTTGCAGCTTACTTCAAGGTCCATTCGATTGTGTGAAGTTGACATTGATGATGACGGTGATGCGGATGCCAATCCTCTCCCTCTCCATAAGGTTCTAGCTAAGCAGTTTGAAGCTTATTTTGTTTTCCTGCTTCCTCATGCTGTTGATGAACATCGTGATATTATGTATGGCTAGGTTGCTTGCGTATGTTGTTCTATAGGGCAAACAAAGTGATGCTGGACATTATCAGCTCTGTACTTTTGGTAACCATAATTTCAGTGCCAATATCTATCTATCTATCTTTATATATATATATATATATATATATATAGGAAGTGTGAGCTCCGGTCGTGCTGGTTGTTTCTGCTGGACATGGTTGTCATTGGCCTGCTGATACATTTCTCTGCTGGAGAATCTTGCCCATAGAGGTCTAGTAACGAGAACGCGATAACGATGGGTGCATTAAGACGATATCGTGCCACGGGCATTAGCCTGTTACGAGCGTCTATAAAGTGGTTGTCAAAAAAAAAAATATATATATATATATATAGACGAGAGATAAAACACGTGTGTCTATGCCCACGTTGGTCTGAGCTTCCTTCTGTGTAGCACAGCGATACAAATCAAACGCGCAAGAGAGGGCAAAAGACACGATGGAGGAGGCGGGAAAAAACACAGGCAACGAGGAAGAGAGCAAACCAATAGCGAGAAGGGCTCGCGTGAGAAGTTGTGGCTTGAAGTAAACAACCAAAGAGAGTGGGTGAGGGCAAAATGAAAAGTGGCCGATGATCGGCGAAATGAGAACCTGTGGATCACAAACCGCAGCTATATATATACATATATATATATATATATATATATATATATATATATATATATATATATATATATATATATATATATATATATATATATATAGAGAGAGAGAGAGAGAGAGAGAGGAGAGATCATTAATATTTTGATGCACAATCGACATTAGCTTACGTACTCCATTGCACTCTCGAGCTTATTCCACTGTATTCGTTCTTTCGTGCACTCTGATATGTGTGTGGGAGATCAGCTGTGTGAGATTTGCGCGGTTGCTTTTCCCGGCTTTTCCCGCCGGACTGTTATCAAAGCAAAGGAGACTTTTTGTGGGTGTTTGTGTACTTGAAAATTGTTGTCTTGTACCGACATTGCGTCCGGCGCTTTCGTATCTCTACGCGATCGCTCGAAGTACTCAACTCGGAAACTTCGTTCAAACGTTAGCTGACTGCACGACGTCATGTTTTCTTGACTACAAAAATTGTATCTGTTTGTTTCACGGGACTGCGCAACGCAACATGTTTGCATGTGCAAGCTTTATCTGGCAAACCCCCCCCCTCTCCTCTAGCAGCTTATCTCTCTATCTTCTTGCCGCGTTGTGCGCTTTCACAACGGTATGGTTAACCCTCTCCGCTATCGGAGGAAACCAGTTCTAGTAATCGTAGTAATAGTTATCGCTAGTAATAGAATATTTATATAAGTAGTCTTATAGAAGTAGTTTACACGACGTATATGCTTGAACTGCAATCATTTTAGTTTATTTAACATATATATATATATATATATATATATATATATATGACAATTGTCTCTAAAGGTTTGCATGACGTATATATCGATCGAATTGCTCGCTGATGTCATGTGATGCAATCGAGTTTGACAAATATATATTTGGCAAGATTAGAGAGGGTCGTAGATTGCGTCCGAATAAGCATTTTTGCTTATGGAATGTGGGGCGGAAATGTCTTGTTTAGGCCTGACATTAACATAATGTTTAAACTGCGGAAAAGTGCGCTGCGTGCTTAGCATGTTTTCAACAGCCTTCTTCGCTTTAATATTGCAACACGGGGTGTCATATCAGGCTAGATCATCACACAATTTCTATATTTACTCGGCACATGTTTATTTTGGCAGTGAACCTGTATTGTAGCTTGTATAGCCAGGGTATCCGAGGCCCGTTTGCCTAGACTAGAGGGAATCGTAGATCTAGTTAAAATAATATTTTTTTATGTACCCGCTTACACATGTGCGCCATGAGAAATTAGCTTAAACGGCTCCGCTATAAAAACTATTTTTTGTATAAATAGATGGTTCATATATATATATATATATATATATATATATATATATATATATATGCTTAAAAGTATCGTTGTGCTGGTATCGCCCCGATATGTAGACTTTCCCGAGCCGTGACAATCGTATATAATTTAGGGATCGTCATATGTTTCTTATACCTAGCTTCGAGGGTCGATCGTCCTCGTACGGCGTAACTGACGCCGTGCTGAGTGGCGTAACAGAAGGCTAGGAGAATGAAGGCCTGCCAAGTCATGTACCGGATCGAGCTAATCGTTAAATGACGACATGCTGGCTGGAAATTTAAAACTTGTCGTTGTGATATATTACTTAGTATCATTAATGCATCTCAAAAGTGTCACGACCTAACGCCAGATAGCTGGCGCAGACCGACATGTTTGATTATGATATTTGGTGCATACAAGGCCGCAAATGCATCAACAATCATCAGACGGGTATGGAACCCCTGCGGTGGACGTTTGTGGGACCCATGGACGTAGTAGCGGTGAGAACGTGTCGTTGCTCGAAAGAGCGGTTCCATCATGTATGTCCAACATGCGGTTTGTAGAGGTTCGGATTCCTCATTTCTGCTCGAAGTGCTAGGATCTCGCATGAGGCGTGTCGAAGTTGAAATCGTTACATTCCTCGATGAAGGCGGGTCTCAGATATAGTTACCGTTTTGAGCATTCTAGGGAGGCCCAACTCTCTAAGGAACGTGCCTTCACCCTGGAGAGCGTAAGCGCTGAGCGGGTGTCCCATATGTGCCTAAGATGCCACGAGGATTAAACAGTATAAAGCTGTTTACTGAGAGCTGTGGAGCGATGAGTCATGGCGACATCGCTGCTATAATCGCTGATAGTGACTGCGAAGATGTGCGCTTGGCGTTGAGTTAACACCCAGGTACAGTAAACTCCGGAGACAAATTCTACAGAGACACTTCAGTCAGTTAGTTAAATGGTTAGGGAGGTCTCTGGCCTTGAGATTGAAGCACCACGTCTTCTTACTTAAGGCCGACTACCCCATTTTAGCTGCTTCTCGGCAGGCAGTCTAGCCTATTGTAGGAGAGGTGGCTTGTTTGATGGTGACTCAGCTAAGGTAGAAGGAAGACGGTAAAGGCCATCTTCGTCAGCAACGTGAATGCAATAAGAGAACGTGATTCAGTTGGCCAGAACAACGTCCACAGAAGCAACGACGAAAAAGAATATGGACAGAAGTCAAATAGTTACTGGTAACTAGTCAAGTCAACTGCGTATTCACTTGGCCTCAGCCAAAGCTATGTGCATATTTTTGTTGTAGCATCTTCCACTAGCTAGAAACTTGGTAGTAAAGGGATGTTAGTCTCCCGTGTTGCAGTCGTCGTTCCTACATATTGTGCAATTTATTGCTATTGTTGCGTTATTATGTCATTTGTGTTAATATTATTATTATTACGAATGCTGTTGTTGCGCTCATTTGTTTAGATCTCTCGACTTTTTTCGTATCAGTGGCGCTTTATTTTATTGTCGCGCTAGAACGAATTTACCCCAAAAGGAGCACACGTCCGCTTGCTCACCTTAACCGGGTGCGGTAGGTATTGCTTCTGTCTGATGTGGCCTCTGACTTTGAGGATCACAGTTTCTCCGCGAGCTGAGAACTTTGATGTGATCGATAAACCGATGTCATTAGGCTATTTCTCAATCAATTTGTTTTAATTTATTTTGTTAGGACGATTTTGGTAACGTGTGTGATCTCGTCATTTTCGTGTATGCCGCGTTTTTTCTGTTAGCTGTCAATCTAGTTGAATGTATATATATATATATATATATATATATATATATATATATATATCAGGGAGAAATGCTGTTCATCAGACACTGGGGAGGCATGTGGGATGTATACCCACTGTGTGATATGTCGTAGAGAACCGGAGGTGCACGTTGTTTTGGAATGCAACACGGCCCCACTAGAGGGTTCTAACAACTTGGAACGAATCGGGCGTTCCTTCAGCAATTTCCCCTTCATTGTTGTCCAGTTGCGGTTCTCTTTGAGACCAGCCGCTTGCGGAATATCTGGGTTAACCCGGCTAGAGGCACGTAATAATAGTTTCCGAAAGTAATCGACTGGAAAATGAAATGCGATTCCAGTTGCCTTTATTTCTTCCTTTCCTCTTTCCTCTCTGCCGATTTGTCAATTTCTACGGTTGGTGGACTTTGCAGAACATGAGAGACTTCTTCATAAGGCTATTCTCTCACGAGATACTTCTCGATAAGGCTAATCTCCTAAACTAGCGCTTAGTTACCGGAGTTCCAGAGTGTTTGAGTCAAACTGTCTGGTAAACCATAAAATGAACTGATCGTTCCGACAGTACTCGGCAAGATGGCGTTTGAGCAAATTGGTGGTCTAGTCGTGATTACCATAAGTGCGACAACTTTAGCGCAAGAACGAATCGTATCATTTAACATTAGTTAACGTTTCGTATATTCCTGATCGTGCGTAATGACATTGTGTGTAAGTGTGTCGTTTGAGGTTCAGAGATTGTCTAATATTTGTATAATATACTAAATTTGTATAAAGTTAGATCGATATGCTCATATATATATATATATATATATATATGGCTTAGTCTTTTATAGCAGTAACTGCGATTTTAGTTTGCGCTGAGTTAGATTCGTAGTGAACTCTGATATAACGGATGACAAGCGTAGTGATGAAATGTACTGTTACGTATAAGCGTATAAGGCGAACAGAGCTGCATAATATTTTACGACAATTTCCACTGTTGCATTGGCGATATCAGGCCAGTTATGATTGAATGACATTACTTCTACATCTTGCAAAATGCAACAGAGTTGTGAAATAAATGAAATTGATTAAACGACATTTCTAGAATGTGATAGATCGGACCACTGTGTATTATTTCTATATTCCATATATTATTAATACACATTTATTTCGGATTTAATAACGGTCGTTATTGTTTTGTGTCCGCTGACTTCTGCGGCCCCGTTTATATCAGTTTCTCCAAGGACTGTTATCTTTTACACACACACGAATATATATATATATATATATATAGTGTTATCATAGCAAGCGGGGCTGTTTATCGGCAGAAGTATTCTGCGGTCAGTGGCTGATTGAGGCGTGTTTTGCGTTCCAGCGGCGCGATGTTTATGACCAACGTCTATCAGATTGCACGGCTTCCCAGTGAGGTACCTGTGTATTTTTTGCCTGCCTGTCAGCCGGGCTGACCGAACAGAATCGGAATATGCCCTGAAATGTTATAAATTATCTGTTGCGGATGTTTTGTTGTTGTTGTTGTTGTTGCGTTTATGACGCCTGCATTAGCCATTCGAGAGACACGTTCATCGAGGTCTTCAAATTGACGCCCCGGGTTCGCCTGAAGATGCCCTCTCTTTGGGAAAAATTCAGAGAAATCAAAACGGGCGTTCAACTGCTCGGCTGAAGCGGAACTCGCATCGGTCGCATCGAGTTCATCCGATCTAAGGGCCGGCCAAAACAATTGCAATTTTTTTCTCGAACGGGACTTTCCAAAACTAATGTTAAACATAGCCGACAACAGCGGTTGCGTCCCGTGTTTCCGCAGTGTTAGCAGTTGCGTGCTGACTTCCCTTGAATGATCAATATAGTATTGAATTATAACGTCCTCTTGGAAACGATATCTGCGCTGTACAAGGTTTTCTGTAAAACAGTACTTTGCTGATATAGTTGGAATACCAATGATAGCGCATTCTGTTGCACGGTGAGAATGTTTCGACAAAACTATATTTTACAATGTCAATATTGCTTTAGGTGTCAGGCAGGATTTTGATAGCGTACGCATCAAGTACGTATCAATTGGCTATTTTACAGAGCTTCATTGCCGTTTTTATATCAGTTTTATTTGTTTTGCCGACTTTATGTCGTTTTCTTGTAAGTGTCGCGTAAAGAATAATGTAGAAATTAGCTAGTTAGCTGTGCACGTAAGTATTGGCCGTGGCCTACTAATTTCAATTCAATTCAGCATTTATTCCACCACATAATTGGTAGACAGTTGATTCAATTTTCACAAGGTGTCACAATGTGACTTTTTGGTCTCACTGGTCTACTAATTTCAGACTCTCGTTGCCGAGCTTAATAACCATTTACGTTCCTCCTCCTTGGCTGAAACGCCGAACATTCGTTTTCGCGATATTGATGCCAAGTTTATTTTGCAAAATCGGCATCACGCTGCATCATCCCAGAAGCTCAATTGGCGAAGTATAGCCACTCCTGATAGGATGATAGTACGCATGAGCTCTTGCGTCAGCTGCATATTACGTGGACACATTGCTAGATCCAACCTAAAAAGATCAAGCAGATAGATGAGGTAGTGTGAAAAATCCAGTTGTTGGACACGTCGCTGGACTGATGTGTCCGGACATTGTTCCATATTGTCGGCCACAAGGCGGTGATATTTTTAACCGAACGAAAACTCCGTGATCCTCCACGACCTGGTACATCACGTACTGGCCTTGCCCTGTAAAATGTTTGCACAAATTCACGAGTGCGAATTTGTCACAAAATTGGTTATGCTGACGGTACATTGCTCAGAGAGTTCGCCAGCATGTCCGTACAGAGTCTCCCTGTTTATGGTACATTTTCACAATCTCTGCACTTTCTTCCGTTGAGTAATGCACAATTGACAGCCCTTCCCATCGCCAGAAGAGAATGCTTGAATTTGGCAGCCCGAATACACATATACCTGGTCATTTTTATTGGATTATATATATATATATATATATATATATATAAAATTAGCGGTGTCCTGTAGTTATATACGTGACATTACGGACACATATCACCAGACATAGCGGCAGGTTACTGTAAATGTTCTCTAGAAGAATATAATTTGTTAAAATATACATATATGTCCTGCATCAATTATGTTGTTTCGCTTGTAGTGTGCTTTCCCACAGGAAACTGATTGACATGTTTATGTACAAGGGAGGGAACTTCATCTAGCCGATTGATTTTCAAGGTCAACTCGCCGCTATGTACGAGGACTTCAGAAGAGTGTACTACTTTGATGTACTATATATATATATACACTATATATGCCATTATATATATATATATATATATACGTGCAGAGTATCGGCAGAAGCAACGGTTGATGTCTAGTGTCTTTCCGCCTAGCTGCGATGCAGCCGAAGGCTCCTAATGTCCTTGTGCTTTCGTTCATGATTCCGTTATTACGTAGCGTCGATTTCGACGCCTTTACTGTTGCTGTTGTTGTGATTGTTGTGGCCGTCGTCGTCATGTACACCATGTGGCATACGTGTATACAGCATGTCGGTGGTTGCATAGATAACGGTCGCCCGACACCAAACAGACAGACACCGTTGCTCGCTCACACGCCAGGTGTTGTTGCAACTTGTTGCTAATTCTGTATTTTTCGTTGCTGTTGCTACTGCAGCTGTTGCTGTTGTTGTTGTTGTTGTTGTTGTTGCTGCTGCTGTTGTTGCTGCTGTGTTGTTTCTGCTGCAGCTGTTGTTGTTTCTGCTGCTGATATTGTTGTTATTGTTGCTGCTGCTGCTGCTGCCGCCGCCGTTTGATTGCTGATTGTCCTGACAGTGCAACATTTTTCATTACTAAGTCAGTAGACTTTTAATAAACATATCGACGTAGTCACACACCATCACCAGCACCAGTAGAACCGATTGCAAATGGGGTGGCCACATGTTGTCATTGTTGTTGTTGTTGTCGTCAGCGGCGGCGGTTACCCTTGCCAACGTCACCATGAGCCTCATTGAGATCGCCCTCGGTGGGGCGTTGATGTTGTTGTTGTCGCCCGATCATCTGACTAAATTGCCCTCTTTTTTTTGGCATTAATTACTCTCAGGCGAGGAGGAAACAAGCGGCAAACAAGGCACTCGTTCAGCAAATGGTTGCGTGCTGCCATGTTGTTGTTGTTGTTGTTGTTATGGACGTTGTTGTTGTTGTTGCTGTGATTGTCGTTGTTGTTGTTGTCGCGGGTATTAATATTGACGCGCTTTGAACGCGAACGTCTCCTCACACCGATACATATAGACACGCAAAGACACAGGCCTCCGGGGGACACATTCAAACTGAAGCGCAAGGAGGAAATCCCTATCAAGCACACAGATACTATTTGCAAATGCCTGAAAACAATCACGCACGTCTATCTAGATTCGCGCATGCACGAACACGTGCTGCTGCACAACGCGCCGTTCGCTGACTGTGAGTTCATTGTCAAGTAAAGACGTGTTGCCTCATTTGCTGATGTTCAAAACCACAACAACCGACTTTGATTGGTTCGGCTGGATCAAATCGACTGAAGTCGTAAGTATTCAGTGATGTCGATTGTTCCACGTTGTTGCTTCCTCGTTTAGTGGTAGTAGTAGTAGTAGTAGTAGAATTAGTGATGCTGCTGTGGGGATGGATAGATTTCAACGGATCACCTGTGCGTCTGCCTGATATGGCTTTTACTGCTCCTTTAGGGGGTTTGCGTCGCCTGTGTCGACGACACCTGTACTGTCGACAACACTAGTAACAATAGCGTTCTTAACAATAATATTAACTACAACAGTACCAACAACAATAATCACAGCAATACCAACAACAGTAGCTAACAATATGAATCATAACAGTATCAACAACAATAAGTGGCGATAACACTCATAACATTACCAACAACAACTGCTGACAATAATAATCATAGCAGTAAAAACAGCGGCAACAACAACAACAATAACCACAACAACAACAACAACAACAATTACTATAATACCACTAGCAACAAAGGCGTGTTGTGTTTTTCTGATTCGCATAGTGCAAACGTTACCTTAAACCTTTACGTTGCTCTAGAGCCATTTAAGTGATTGAACTGTGTGTGTTCTCGTAGTTTGTCTGGTTCTTGTGCTCGTGTCGTCGTGCACAATCATTGTCACACGGTTGTCACATTATCGTCATCGTCGTGATGATCACGACCAACGTCAGAATCATTATTATCACTCATGTCCTTGGACTCCAATGAAATACTCCTCCTACTTTGAGGTGGTGAAGCCGTTTGATGATCAATTGGGTGTCGACTACTGCGCTGCTCTGCTCTACTGTTATGGTTAGTGCTCACTGGGTCGACCCCGGAACAGTACCGACTTCAGCACTACCCCTTAGCGCTTTGGGCACGGGGTGGTGGTGGTGGTGGCGGTCCACTGGGGGCCCGCCACTCAGTACCCGTGGTACGATGCGGCCATAGACAAGGACATTCGCCATCCTGACGACGCGGTATACATCGATTGTCGGGCCGATTAACACGCAGGCCGTACGTACGTCCCTTACGATCAGCTGCTCCAGCGTGGTGCTTCGCTGTCCCTTCTCCCCGCCCGCGCTCCCCCGCCACCCACCATATGTACGTGCGCTTGTTGTCTCACTGAAATCAGAACAACTTGTGTACATTCGGTATATGTATCAGGTGCTGTTCCTGCTCAGCCGTAAGTTGGACTGACTGTTCGTTTCTCGGTGCGTGTTTCTCGGTGCTAGATCGATTCAGTTTTCCCTTCTCTCTTCTCTGCTTTACTTCGACTGGGCTGGGCTTCTTCTGAAGTATCGTCGTAAGACAGTGTAAGACATGAGAACGTTCGAAAATGTTTGTCTAGGTGAAAATTGTTGCTTAGCCCGTGACTCGTAGCAAAGAGTTCGGCGGCAGCAGGGCCACACACGAGTCCCAGATGTTTGTGTGGCTAGTCACAAAATAACAACAACAGTAGCAACAACGTGCCGATGCTGTCTGTGTATATCGCTGTCGGTTTTCGGTATCGATCGATTTATTTCGTTGTTGTTATCGGGATCTAGTCTTTTTTTTCCTTTTTCTTCCTCGTCTTCTTGTTTTTTTTGTCTGCGTTTGTGTGTTTCCCCGTCGAGGGTTTCAAGAGCGATCCAGGCAAACAGCAGCAGTAAGAGTAGCGGCATCAATCGGGTATGATGCTTAATGACTAAGGCTTGGCTAATGGTCCACTGCTTCCTTGATTGGTCTATCGTTGTACCTACTTAGACAACATATCTGGACAGTCTATATATATATATATATATATATAAATATATATAAAGACCTTATGTGGTGTACAACTGGGCCACGTGGCGATGTCAATGGTGCTGTTTTGCTAGCATTGCCGACGAATAATAGTGGTAGCAGTTAATTTGTGCACAACATATGGTCTTTATATATACATATATATATATACATATATATATATATATATATATATATATATATATATATATATATATATATATATATATATATATATATATATATACATACATATATATTCATATTTATAAATATGTATATCGATGCGATACCAAATGATGATCGTGGTAATAGTAGCAGCAGCAGCAGCAGTAGTCCGTAGTAGCGCCACATCAACCCCCAAAGCTTTATTAGCAATGCTAACGCTACTCGTTGTTGTAAGTAGTAGTAGTTGTTGTTGTTGTTGTACTACTACTGTTACCACTTCGACTACCGCAAGAATTACTGCTGCACGGCGTCGTCGTTCCATCGGCCAGCGACTTTATGGCCGGCGGGCTCGGCAAGCTTAATAAGCAAGCGATCGGCGACGATGACGACGATGATGACGATAATGACAACGCTGATAGCAATAGCTAGATAACAACAGCTGCTGTAATAAACAGCAGCAAGCATCTTCGGCACCACCTTCAAGCTGAGGAGCAAGGAGGAGGAGGAGGAGGAGGAGGTGAGGACGGGGCGGGGAGGTGAGGGAGTGGGGTACAAGGAGGAGGCTGAGAAGATGAAATAAATTCACGAGGACAAGGCTAAGAAGAGCAGTAAGAAGAAACAGCGGGGTGGGCTTGGAGGTGCGATGAGGTTGGAGGAGACAGGAGGCGGTGGGAGAAGTTAAAGAAGCCGAAACGACAGCTAACTGACTAACTGACTGACTACGGGCGGCTATGAGGCGTCGACAGCTGGGCGAGTACGGTAGGCAGATAGACATGCAGACAGATATATAAATAGACATACAGACGGACGGACGGACGGACAAACCAACAGGAAAGCAGGAAAACCAACAGGCAGCTCTGTTCTTGGCATCGTTACTACGCTAGGGCTGCGCCGGGACTGCCCCCTTCGGCTCGACAACGATCGACGCGCCGGAGCCGACAAACGACAAATGTCAGCTACTACTGTCGTCAGCTTCGACTGTCGCGCCGCCAATTTCAGCGTCAGCATCACCATCACTACCATTATCAACATCTCATCATCATCATCATCATCATCACCATCATCGTCTTCATCATTACGACTCGCTGACGGCCTGTGCACGACTTCGCTGGGCCGTACCCGACTTCATCCGTTCGGCCGTGTCCGACTTCATCCGCTTGGCCGTGTGTCAGTTGACGGCCGGGAACGGCAGCGAAACAACGGTAGTCGTTGCAGTGACACTTCTAACTGCTTATTACCAATAACTAGCCGTCGCCGCTACAGCAGTTTGAATAGTTACGACTAGTTAGTAGTAGAATAGCAGTAATCGAATCCGAGTTGTGGTGCAGCGTTACGTTGTAGCAGTGGAGACAGTTGGTAGAAGTCGTGGTGGTGGTGGTGATATTAGTGAGGAATTCACCTCGTTCGTCCGCTGCTTCTCACGTCGGTTGGTGAGCTTTCCCTGTTAGCGTTTTTCTGCTCAACTTGCTTCATAGCAGGCCGAGCTATCTTATTATTATTATTATTATCATTATTCTTTTATCTTTGTGGACCGCTCGCTGAGCACGAATTGTTTTTCTCATTGTGTCTCTAGGAGTTGATGACATTCGATCGATTCGAACCGTTCCGAACCGAAGCCGAACCCCAATTTAACTCATGGCTGTTTCGTTGTGCTTGAATTGTGCCTCGCCACCCGCCAATTCGACGGTACTCCTCGACGAGAAATTACTATCAGTCTCTTGGTTGAGGGTCTTGATGTGGTCTTGATGTTTGCTGTTATTCCTCCTATCATAGTTGTCCTCTGGTCGGCTGTGCACGCAATGGGTCTTATAGGTGTTTGTGTGTTTGAGAGTGGTTGAACGTCGACAGGCTTTCTGCAAGGTCATTGCATATAGACAGCTGTTTTCCTCGTTTTCACAGTGTGGATGGAGACTGACACGCGTCCTGGCTAGCCAAGGTCACTGGTAGCTACTATTGAGGGTCGTACACGATTAGTGTCGTGCTAATATCTGTCTCGGTGCATTAATTGCGGAGGCCACCGTGAATTTCGACAACGTCATCAAAGACAGGTTTATTGAAATGTGCTTATCATGGATAGTCTCCGTCTTATTATTATTATTATTATTATTATTATTATTATTATTATTATCGCATATACGTACATGTATGTGAATGTCGAGCATCGACGTCAGCGGTTAAACAAGGAGTTCTTATTATTGGTACTTATTTGATTCGATCCACCATTTTCTGCACAAATACGTGACACTAGGTGATTCACATATGTGATTCAATTTCACGACCCTTTTGATTCTACTCTCTGTGGGTTAATTTTTAAGGCTTAAGCCGATTGTGGCACTTTGAAGCCGCCGCATTGAAAGTGCAAAATAGCGAAAGTAGGCTATAGAGTTTTACGCAAAAGCTGTTCAGGCGTAGACGTATTGATCTCCTTCCAATGGTGTAGGACATTGTTGTGGCTGCCTTTGACTGACTTGCGAGTTGACACCAATGCATAAACATGTATGCAGACACGCCCAACCGTGAACGACAATCAATTGCAGCCATCTTTTTGTTGTTGTCAATGCTGTCGGTGTTGTTGTTGTTGCTGTTGTTATTGTTGTTGTCGGTGTTGCTGTTGTGCCGATGATTAGATGTTAGACGATTTGTCTCCTGATCTTGATATTTACCTACAACTGGATAGAACACTAACGGTAGTTTTATTTTATTTACATTTAAACTTCTGTTTGATTTGTGATCTCTGTTGACGATTCTCTGCCACAGAAGAGTGTGTCGCCGAAAGCGAACAACGAGCCAGCCGATCGCCGCCGCCGCCGCCGCCATGTCGTGTCCGTTTGTCAGCCGTATGGCGACGTCATACGTGAAGAAGTATGCTCCGACTCTGATCAGCATGTACCAGCGGCAGTGCCCGTATCTGGCAAGGTCGTTCGCCACGACCTCGACCTGTGCCCAGCAGGCAAATATGGAACAACAACAGCATCATCAGCAGCAGCAGCAATCCCAGGCGTTCACCTGTCCAGTGGACGCCGAAAGCCGCTGCAATCGGTGTCCGTTTCTCGCCGCCAACAAGACGGTTGTGAAGTCGATTTCGTCCGTTGACTCGGTCGAGTTTGCCGAAGAACCGCCCGTCTTTCCGGCGGGGGCGATCGATGCATGTGACGATTTGTCGTCGTCGCCGGCGACGCCATCGGCATCGACATCGACGAATTTCGGCTACGAGAGCCATTTTCAAGAGATGATCGTTAAGAAGAAGTTGGACCACTCGTATCGAGTGTTCAAAAAGGTGAACCGGCTGGCGACCGCGTTTCCGGCGGCCACCGAGCACAGCTCGCCGACACCCGAGGGCAGCAACAGCAGCAGCTCGAAACCGATCACCGTGTGGTGCTCGAACGACTACCTCGGCATGTCGCGTCACGACAAGGTCAAGGAGGCGGTGCGAGACGCGCTCGAGAAGCACGGCGCGGGTGCCGGCGGAACACGCAACATCTCGGGCAACTCGCTGATGCACGAATGCCTCGAGAAGGATCTGGCGCAGCTGCACCAGAAGGAGGCCGCTCTGCTGTTCACGTCGTGCTTCGTGGCCAACGACACGACGCTGTTCACGCTCGGCAAGCTCGTGCCCGGCCTGCACATCTTTTCGGACGCCGGCAATCACGCGTCGATGATTCAGGGCATCCGAAACTGCGGCGCGCCCAAGCACGTGTTTCGGCACAACGACGTCGCCCACCTGCGCGAACTGCTGGCCCGCGTTCCCCGGTCGACGCCGAAGGTCGTGGCGTTCGAGAGTGTCCACTCGATGACGGGCGACATCTCGCCGATGGAGGAGATCTGCGACCTCGCCCACGAGCACGGCGCGATGACGTTCGTCGACGAGGTGCACGCCGTCGGACTGTACGGCAACCACGGCGCCGGTGTGGGCGAACAGCGTGGCATTCTGCACAAGATGGACATCATTTCGGGCACGCTCGGCAAGGCGTTCGGTAACATCGGCGGCTATATCGCTTCGTCGGCGAATCTCGTCGACTTCATTCGCTCGTACGGCGCCGGCTTCATCTTCACGACTTCGCTGCCGCCCACCGTGTTGTGCGGTGCCCGGGCGTCGATCGAGGTGCTGGCGTCAGCCGAAGGTCGCGCACTACGCAGTCGTCACCAAGAGGTGGTAGCCTACACGAGGCGCGCGTTACGGGCTTTCAGAATTCCCGTGTTGGACTCCGATTCTCATATAATTCCGGTGCATGTGGGTGATCCGGTCGCATGCACACGCATTAGCAACGAGCTCATGCGGTTTGGACACTACGTGCAGGTACGTATATATATATATGTATATATATATATATATATATATATATATATTTACGTGGACGTAACAGGTGGCTGCTTTTTCATACTTAGTACACATCCGACGTTCGGCTAAGTCGATCTAGTAGTAAAAATGTGTATGGTTGTTGCATATTTGGCGTGCATCTCTGTTGGACTTTACAGGCGATTAACTACCCCACGGTAGCGCGTGGCGAGGAGCGTCTCCGGCTGGCGCCGACGCCCTTCCACGACGAAGCTATGGTCGACAATTTTGTTGCCGATCTTTGCAAGGCGTGGAGAATTTCGGGCCTCGAATTGCTCCCGCCGACAACGGGTGATCTGAACAACACTGCCGAACTTTACACGACCCAATCGTCGACTGCCGCCTTCCTTAGCGGGCATGGCCGTCAGTAATAAATGAAACGTATTTTAATGATATCGTAACAGTTGTGCTTCAAAAGTCGCTTATTCGCGTTTTTCTTTCATTTTCGATTTTAGTGATATATATATATATATATATATATATTAATAACTATACCCATTTATAATATTTATTATTTCACCGTGGCAAAGTGCATGATGCACATGGTTGTGGTACGTGGTCACGGTAGTGTAGGACTCACAAACCCGCTGAAATCCAATGCGCCTTCTCGAGATTATATATGTATATATACAGGTAGTTCAATAAGTTCTTAGAATGAGCTTTTTAGAATTCGAATTTTGGCACGCTCTCACCGCTAATAGGAACTGCAACTTTTCGACTGCTAGCACTCAATATATTATGGTGATTGGCCGTTGCGATTTCGTTTGATAGCTTTTCCCGTGCAACGTATCGGCGTGATTTTTAAAAATTGAGAAAAAAGAGTTTCGAGTGGTTATCAAGCATTTTCATTTCAAAGGTTGGAATGCGACCCAAGTAAAAATTTAGTTAGACGAGACGTACAGTGACTCTGCGCCATGTTTTGCCACTGTTTCCAACTGGATTAATGTGTTAAAAAGAGGTCGCAGGAGCACCGAGGATGAACTACGTCCAAGAGGCCAAAAAACGGCAACTGATGAGGAAAACGTAGAGAAAGTGCGTTTTATCCTACACGAAAACTTGAAGATGAAAGAGCTTAGAGCAAAATGGCTGCCGCATTTGCTCAACCAAGGCCAAAAAGACGCCCTGTTTTGGCTTTACAGCGAAATTTGGCCAAGATGTCGAACAATCTGCCGGATTTTTGGTGCAGATTCATGACCGTCGATGAAAGCCGGGTTCATCACTACACTCCCGAGACCCAAGAAGCATCTTGCCAATGGTGTGCACCTGATGAAGGACCTCCGAAGAGGGTGCGGACAACGGCATTGACCGGAAAGGTGATGGCTACAGTTTTTTAAGACCAACGTAGAATAATGCTGGTCGACTACCTTGAGAGCTGTAAAACGATCACAGGAGAATATTATGCAAGACTGTTGGACTGCCGTTAGCAAGAACTCATCGTGAAACGGCCCGCTTTGCAGAAGAAGGTTGTCCCGTTTCACCAGGGCAATGCTCCTGCACACAAGTCCCGGCAAGCATCGGCAAAACTGGCCCAACTGAGGTTTGAACTTATTGAACAACCCTCCTATTCTCCAGACCTGGCCCCCTCTGAGTATTTCCTCTTCGGACATTTGAAGAATAGTCTCGGTGGAAGGCGTTTTTCCAGCAATGAAGAGGTTAAGGCTGCTGTCAATGCCTATTTTCAGTCTAACGACGCGGAATTCTACTCAAGAGTACGAAAGCTCTGAAATCTCGGTGGGAAAAGTGTATTGAGCTTCTCGGGGAGTATATCGAATAAGAAAAATGTAAAAACATGATTTGGAAAATTCTCGGTTTTCATTCTAAGAACTTATTGAACTACCTGTATATACTCTTTTAAAGTAGTTCAATTTAAAAATAAACAAGAGTATCCAAATGATATAATTTACCAAACTCAATTTAATTAATTCTTTAATAATAAAGCAGCATCTCATCATCGCTAGCGCACTGTGCTGTAAGCAGAAGAGCTTAGTCATAGCATTTTGAGATTTGCCGTGGGTAATAGAATTTTCCTTATTGCGTGGATGTTACAACTTACTGCGGGTCCACGCCATAATCATGAGACAATCCTAATTGCATTACTTTCTATAACGTTTATTTTGCTACAGATGTTAAAAAGCATCGGCACAAATCATAACGGAAACTTTCCCTAAACATTTCCTTATAGTAACGTACAGATCCTACACGAAGTTCCGAGAAAGGTGAGAGATTGTTTTCTTATAAAAGACGAACGTCGATAAATGCAGCAACTAGAAAAACGAACATGACATGCACCAGCTGGAGTGCATGCACTTTTGAAACAAGTATTGACATGCTCTACTACTTTGCTCGGTAGAAACCAAATTGGTTCCGGGCGCGATGCGATGTTTTGACCATTAGTGAAAAGCGTCTTGAGATATTAGGGTCCATGCGGTAAAGCAAGAAAGAATTCTAGAACGTTTCCCAATTTTTTCCAACGAATTAAAATCTCGTATAAAAGCCGCACGGCTCTACCCATAGATGACAACGATGGATAGGAACAAAGGTGCATGCTACTTTTCCACCGTAACAGGGTTGCGCTGCGTCTGCGTCACTTTGCCCGTATTCTTTCCACCCCTGCGTTCAGAATTTCGTTTCTTCTTTGCATATACTCACTTATGTAATCGGTGCTCCAACACTTCTCACTTATGGTGGTGCGCCTGTAAGGGGTAAGAACAACAGGCAGTCGTTGATGCTCAGCGACCAGTCGTAAGCCAGCTTCTAGCGAAATCGAACCCCCAGTCGAACCCCGTGGGGGACTCTAGCTGTTAGCCCCGGAGTCTAGCCCCTCCCCCCCCCCCCTCCTGGCCTGGACGTTGGGT
Organism: Dermanyssus gallinae; assembly: GCA_003439945.1. Classification (NCBI taxonomy): domain Eukaryota; kingdom Metazoa; phylum Arthropoda; class Arachnida; order Mesostigmata; family Dermanyssidae; genus Dermanyssus; species Dermanyssus gallinae. The sequence goes on from QVRM01000771.1 coordinate 64,375, forward strand.
GAGGGCTGAGAGCTGACTTACTTATTTTGGCAACCAACAGGCAGACTAACTGTCGGCCCCAAAAAACTCGTAATATATTCTTCATATGATTATATTCAGTCTATACACGATTTTACTTTCATCGTAGATACAAACAGGCGAGTAGAATAATCACATATTCGCTTTGCATGCTTCTGAGTAGAGCTTTAGTTGTTTAAAGTTTAACCTGTAAAGTTTCGTAATTGCAGGAATTAAAGATCTTTCTCTACTTACAGATAGCTCGCCTTAAACCAACAGACCCGATCCATAAAAGGCACAAGCGCCAGTAACCTTACTTATTTGCGCTAAGAACTCCACCATATGCTAACAAGAGAAACTTGCTTAAGAAATTATGTGTCAAAACTGGATGACGTATTGGCTGTAACTGATTTACTTATGTTTGCGTTACCGAAAAAGAATGGGAAAGAATGAAAACCGAAGTAGACAATATGCAATGTTGTAAAATGACAATTCTGTTTTGAACGAGGATTAAAATGCTATGCAGTAATTGCATACAAAATGCTATCCCTGAAAATATAGCATTTCCAGAGGAGACTTTTGTAGGGAGCATAAAAGAACGGCATGCTACGGTTGCTCCCCAACAACCTTACCAGCGACGTTCCGAGAGCGTATGGCAGTGCCCTATTTTATTGCATGCCGTGGCACATATCCCAGCTATGCCTGCTGCGTCCGCTGCAATTCGAAATGAAAGTATCGTGTTAAAGGAAATTGCTATCAAATCTTAAGTCACGCTTATATCTGATGCTGTGCAGTAATTATGAGGTAAATGATAATCCAATAGACGGGTCAAAACTTGAACCCTTTAAACGTTGAATGGCGCGTATTTAACTAACATGACAGGCGATCAGTCAACTGTTGGCAAACCCCTACGTTTATGAATATACTACTTGAGCTAGTGTTAACCTTCATATAGAAGCCAATATTTGATCGAGCACTAGAGAGAAGGGAGCAGTCGCTTGTTTTGGGTACAAGTCTGTGGAGCGCCTCAAAAGCCAGCGATAAAGGAGTATGTGCTTTTAAGAACGAAGCATTTAAATTGCTTGTAGCGAGTGTAGCGTACCTTGGCCCACAGGCACCATAGTCGAACAAAGAGGGTGTTATAGAGCCAGCCACAGGGCCGTCTTAGACCAGAGCCCGACCTCTCTTAGGGATTACAAGCCTCCTTCCACCAAGGCGGCGCCCGTCTTCCCTCAAAAGCCCCTGGGGTCGCACGCACAAGGGAATCCAGCAGAGCGCAGGCCCCCGCCTATGCCATAGGGCAGGGTCTAAAACCATGCGCTTGTCTGAGACTTGATACCGTTCGGAGTCTGGTCATCTCGACGTTATCGGTAGGAGATAACAGGAGGCTCTGGGGTCGGATTTGTCATACCCTCCCTACCTACATCCGAAGAGCAAGCTTTGCACCAAGTCCTTGTGCATGAAGGCCACGATCTGATGGAAGTTTAAGAGCGACATGTTCGGGCTATAGGGGGCGCTCAAGTTGCTCTAACTTGAACTTGGCCTTTGTGTGACCCTGGAGAGAATTAGACGCGCGGTAACGTGTAGCATAATCGCTCCCTGCGTGAGGAGCCCAGGTCGTTTGCTATAGATCGAGTTGCGTAGGAGGTTATGGAGTTTTCACAATAATACACGACACTATGAAGGGTTTTTTCGTGCTCGAGGAACTCGATAAGTATCAGACCTCGGGCACCGAAAAAAGATGGTGAGCATCACCTTGCCCGCTGAGGACAGATTTGAGTGTTTTAAGGGAAGGTGACGACGTCATACATCAAATTCGTGTCCCTAGATGTCCCACTACGTTATCCCTTTCATTGTGTTTTAGCTCTTTGACCAGTTTTGGTTAGTTTTCTACCCACCGCACAAACCAAGGCAAAAACCAAGCACCAGCAGAACAAACAATAAAAGCAACATGGCTGCACGACAGAGAATAATGCAACTAGAATTATATAAACATTTATTGCTTTTCTGTTATTTATGCTCGAAATATATATATTATATATATATATATATATATATATATATATATATATATACATATATGAACAAAAATGTCAGCAGCGTCAGAGAAAAATAAAAGGCCTAGAGGCAAAAAGGTGTTCGCGCAGATTGTCGAACAGGACGGTGAGAGAGACAAAGGCAAGCATGGAACAACAAAAGCCAGCAGCCACTAAACCAGTCAACGCCGGCCGTGTTAAAGAACCTTTCGTGTGGCTTGCAGCCAACGGTGTGATGCCATCGTCAACCATTATATAGAATGTAGTATGTGGTTGCATCCTTACCATCTGACGTCATGTGTTGTTCAGGATAGAACAGAAGAGAGGAAAAATACACAGCTTGATGAGTCCAGTCGTTTCCGTCGCCGGATCGCCGAGTGGGTCGGTTCCAGATACATGAAGAAACCGATTATACTGGCGTGTTCGGCGGAAAATTTAGCACAATGGAGTATACTTCGCTAGCTTGCGTAGCGAAAAGTAAATAGCCAGAGTAAAGAAAGTCATCAAACGTTCAATATGTTGTTATGCCTTACTTTTTAACGTTTTTACGTGCAAAATTGTATTTTTTTTCCATTACGACAAAAAAATGTACGACCGAAAAACTACTCTCAGGCAACAGCAAATGTAATGCCCATAATTTTCGTACCAAATAGATGGTGCTGCGTTACGTAGTTGCCAAGTAACTAGGCTTTTTCAACAGCCATATCGAAAGCGAACACATACATACTTCCATAGAGTGTATAAGAAGGTACATATTTTGAGGTTTAGTAGAACTAGGCATAAGAATAATTTTTTCTATTGGAAGGAAGGGGCGGAAACGTCTTAGCAAAATTTTACGGTTCTGAACGTGAAAGCTTTAACGTGAAACATAACAACAAGGACTGTCGAAAAAGCTTAGTTACTTGGCAACCACGTAAGGCAGCATCATCACTTGGGTACGAAAGCTGTGGGCATTCAATTTGCTATTGCCTGAGAGTAGTCTTTTGGAGGTACATTTTTGGTCGTAATGGAAAAAATACGATTTTGCACGTAAAAGCGTTAACGTAAAACATAACAACATATCGATTCTTTATGACTTTCCTTAATGTCACTATTTGCTTTTCGCTACGCAGATTAGCAAAGTGTCTTCCATTGTGCCGAACACGCCGGTATGATCGGTTCCTTCATGCGCTGATTGGTTCTCTTGCAAACGTAGATTTTGCACAACTATAGGAGAAAAAAGCAGAATAACTACATTGATAAATTTCATTATCTCCTAAGCAAGACGTTTCCGGCCCTCCTTCCATTGGGAAAAAATATTTTCTTGTCGAGTTCCACAAAACCTTAAAAAAGTACCTATTGTTATGAATGACCCTGTATATATATATATATATATATATATATATATATATATATATATATATATATATATATATAATGGTCAGAATAACCGGTAGTAGAATTCAATGAAAGGATCGTCTTAATATATAATAATGACAATTTCCACTACAGCCCTTAAAAACGTTCGTCGTTAAACGCGATTATGGAAACACGGCAGGAGGTAGGCTCGTTCAAACATGCCAGCCCTCAACAACTTTGGCATCACGTATCTTTGAGTTGACACAAGCCGCTCAGAACTTATTTAAGAAAAATACTTTTATATGATACTTATATAAAAACTAAAGCACTCTCTACTAATTACAGCGGCTCTTAGAGCAAGAGCTCACCACCAGAATCTCTCAGATAATCCGCGTACTATATTGAAACAACGTATCATTTTCTATGGTCATCTGTAAAAGCTAGCGAAAGGCCCTTAACAACGACTGGTGGATACGACAATCGATATGTGGCCTGGTGCGAGCTACGATATGCAGAAAAGTAGAGAAGGTCTATCTGAGTCACCTTCGTTTGACTTAATCATGAACTGTGAGGGCCCATTTCAGAAAGAAATCTAAGAGTATATTTTTTCAGACATAAATCCTTTTATGCCTATATATAATGTTTTGTTTTGAGTAATGCCAGCAGAGCATAAATTAAACAATAATTATCAAATAAAAAAATGAAATTTGAAATAATAAAAAATTCGATTCTTCTCGATTATCACAAAATTGATATAAAACTGAATACAGAGCATAATGCTGAACAATTGTACATTAGTCTAGTTGATAAGAACCATCGTTCTTCGTAGGACACACGCATATACCTTGCAAGTAGCTATTGTTTAAATGTCTAACGTAGTATTGTACTATATCGTTCTGCAGTAAGTGAGCGACGCATCAACCAGGCAAGAATTTCTTAGCAGCTCATGTCTTGCCCCTGCAGATCTGCAATATGGTCAATTTTTATAAGTATAGAGCCTTGTTTCGAAACCAGTACTTGATAGTAAATATACATACATGTGAATCTATTTATTCTATTTCTTTATTTATCATAACTTCATCTTAAGTCTGCATACCTTAAGAAATATCGCTTCGAAAGAACATGTGTCGCGCTGGGGTCGGCCCCGCCACTTCAGAGTCGCTGCCCATAAACGCCATTCTACCCCGTTAGCATATGGTATATATATTTACAGTTTATGCATTGTCAAGTTACATGTTTAGTTTAATATCAAGCGGTATTACGCGGTGGAGCTTATATGTCTTAACGTCGATATGACAAAAAGAAATAAGGTCGCATTGCGCTATCTATAAATAAGCTTACAACGATAAAATGCAGGACTATAACGTTTACCTGATGTCAATATAAAAAAAACGACACCCTGTTTAAAATTAACTCTATATCTTTACCTGAATGAAACGATATGTATTCTCGGCCTACGACAACACCATTGGTGCTACCGTAAGCCAAGGCAGTGGTCATTAATTAGTGCTAACGGTATAACAATATCTGCATTGAGTCGGTTCTTCGTAAGTCAACAGCCTGCCCTTCTGTTTCTTATTCATCTGTTGTCTAATATTTAGTAGGGCATCTTTCATCCATGTGATTCCGGTGATTCCTGCGGCACCAATCACATTATTTTTGACACTCCTCTATATCTTTTACCTATCTTTCACCTGGTTGTACTCTGTTTCTGCCTTCCTCTCATCAGTCTTAAGATTCAAAGACATTATTACGCCTGTTAAAAACACGAGACCCGGCGTACGTAGTCAGTTCGAAAGGCAGTCAGGCAAACAGTCAGCGTCGATACCCTACAGGTTTTTCTGTGCAGTAGCCTTTTAGTCGTCCTATTATAAAGGATTTCTCCCGCTCAGACAGGCGCGCCGAAATAATAATAATAACACCAAATTTCATTCGGGATCTGGCCAGGAGAATGACAGCAACAACGGGAGACCAGCGCGAAGGCGAATATCTGAGACAGCTTCTGTCTCTCGCGGTGTGTAGAGGCAATGCCGCTTCTATAATCGGCGCCACGGGATGAGCAGCTAAATACGTGCTTGAATCGACGTGACACGTTCGAACCTCACAACTGTACTCTGATAACACAATTACGAATTAAATAAATAATAATGATAATAATCAATTCTGCGATTGACATTGCAAGTTCCCTTCTCTTTTTGCTATTTCTATGTGTATTCGGTCATCACTTCCGCTTTTTATCCGCCGTCTTCGTGGCCAGACTATCCAGCTGTCAAACATAGAATCTATGTAAAAACAGAATGCATACCTAACGCAAATTATCCCTTGATAGCCGCTTGCCACAGCCGAAAGAATCTCAGTCAACGGGGTGGCAACCCGTTTGTCTACCGACTAGCGCTAGCACGAATCTGAGCCGCTGTAGAGTCTTACTTTTTTTTAGCTCTAAATTATTATACGTGTGGTTCTCTACTCCAGGTCAACGATGTGCCCCGAACAGACGCTGCATTTCCTCGTTGAATGTCAAATAACGAGAGTCTTACTTATGGAAAGAGATGAGACCAGAGACGGACCAATGCAATGTATGCTTGCAGTGACGTACTGTTATTTGCACGACTTGCCTGTTCTTGTGTCACTAAGTCTGGTCTGGAAAAGCAAACGTTTTGCAGATTAAGCCCAAGTGCCACTTCGCATGAGATCGCTTCGAATTTACGTCGTGGAAGTCTTTACAGATCAGTATTTGCAGAGCACTATTCTACATTTGGCTGATTTCCACATCGCCATCTCTATTGAAACGAACATTATTGCTATTGTTATAGCCACTATTTGCTTCACTACTGCAAAGCCGACACGATGTTCACACGACAGCACAACTTCTAACACTACTTTTCGATACTCGTTTGTGTTCAGGTCAAACAACAGTCATTCTTAAGAACTATAACTAAGTGTTTAAAATGTTTTTATTTTTATTTAACAATATTCACATATGTACAAAAAAGGAGAATACACATACATTTAATAGCACGCATATACAGAACGTTGAATAGACGTATAAAATCGAATGATACGCCATCGTCATACGTTCAGTCTCTCGGGACAAGACTAAGACTGAAAGATTTTCTTCATCTTCGTAATAGCATCGGACAGGAATAATAGCGTCCTAAAACTCTAACAGCATGTATAGCCACACTTTAGTCCGTGGTTGGGATCGGTATTTACCGGCACGTACGAATGGTAAGCCGAGGAGGCCTTTTCATCTTGTTAAGTCATCATCTTCACAATCAGCAAGCACCGTTGAATTCACCAGCCAAGCCAACACCATTCCACGACGAATCGAGCTTCCTTTCCTATGTAATAATATAGTACTTTATTCACTCCTGACGTCAACTTCTCATATATATATATATAGAAAATATTGTGATGATTTATTAATCATTTACAATACGTTTGCGCACTCGGCAGTGCTCGCCTATATATATATATATATATATATATATGACTGTCCTATTTTTCGGCCGAATTAGACGTGCGTAAATGCATTCCACATGAACTTAAAAACATGTATACATTCATAGTATAATTTACATAACCGCTTTATTTAAGATAGGACCCAAAGTATTGCATATCCGCAAATTATACTATATATATCCGGTTTTTCAAACATGCAAAATGCACTTACGCACATCTAGTTCGGTCAAAAAGATGACAGTACAGAAAGAACGAAATATATATAAAAGTACTATGGGCCATCAGGAGAAGTGGCTAGCTGCACTCAAATACCTGCGTACCCGTATTTTTCCTACAGCTTTCCTGAGACTTCCTAAAACACCTTTTTTCTTTAGTACTTCCGTTAGTACGACCAAGCTGTGACGAGCGATGTATGGATATTCTACCTATATCTGCCGCACTCGCCAAATAAGAACGTTCCGCGCACCTGAAACCTAATAATTATACCTCTATTAAACGTACTAGACCTACACATGTCCAAGGCAACGCCAGACAGCACGAGGGCGATATCAAATTTCGTCGCAAGGTTTCTCGAACCTACGTCAAGTGAAAGCGGAGTCTTACGTACCCTGCTTCGAATCTAGAATGTGGTAGGCTGGCAACATGTCGGTGCAGGCTGTCACAGGGAGCTCCCTTGTGGTGCATGCTCGGTTGCAATGATGGGAATACCGCTGTCCTTGAAACCTTTAGTTTCAGAGGAAGCGCTTCGGGGCAGGCTCTCCGCACTAGCGTTCTCGGCATCGCTCGGACGCAGCTCAACGGCAACGGCCTCGTTGTCACCACCATTGTCCAGCGGAGGAACCGGTGAAGAGGAGGCTTCATTTTCTGTGCCCTTCTGGGCCTGCTCCTCATCACACTCAGTAGCCTGTACAGTCGACAACTTCGGTGCCGCACATGCAGACGCAGCCTTTTTATCCAGTAAATGTATATGCAAAAAAACACCAAACCACAATGTGAGATTTAGATGAACCCTCTAGGAAAGAAGAATGCAAAGACCATAGATAGTTTTCTATGGTTTTCCGAACTCAAGTCGTTTCTCGTCAGGTAGTGCAGTCATTGTCATGACTGACGACTACAGCGTGAAACGGTCCTGGATTCGTAGTGGCATAGTGATTGATGAACATTTGGCGACTATTCTATTGTATACTTATTTTTTTATATGCAATATAATGGGGTTGTAATTTATGAATACCGCTCTTAACATATATTCACAAGTCATAAACATACAATTATGGGGAATAATCACAGTTTCTACGGGATCTCCGGAAGCCCTGCGGCTGACGGAAGAGAACTTTCCACGGCCGCGGCGTTGCCGCACTGAACCTCGATCGATATGCGCTGCAACAGGTATTCGCTAGCTCGGGGATCCTGAGTTGCAGCGATGACTTTCCGGCCCAGTTCCTTTATAGACTCCGGTCCGATCGGTCCAATTGGATACTAACTAACAGCGAGCTTTGAGTCGAATGGTAGTTACCTTGGTCGTCGGAGTTGGCTTCGGTTTCACGGCGTCACCCGCCGCACCAGAGGCAGATTGGCCGCCTTTTGACGCCGCCCGAGCTGCCCGAGCCGCGGCGGCGGCCGCTGCAGCGGGCTGCAGCCACGCGGTTCGAAGCTGCCGTAGGCGGATGCGCATTTGCAGGTGGCTGCGTGCTCGAAACTTTCCTTGCAGATGGACACGGCGGGGCTGAAACTACAGCAGCTGCAGATGCTTTAGATGCTGCTGCTGCTGCTCCTCCTGCTGCTACTGGCCGCAATGAACTTGGCCGCGTCGTTTTGTTCGCCGAGGCATTCGGTGCAGGTGGTGCGGAACGGTCAGGTGATGCCTTGGTACCAGTGCTCGACCCTGTCTGCTGTTCTGGCTGCTGAGGTTTTGGAGCAAACCTGGCTGCGGCGAGTGGCGGACGGAGCGGCGCAGACTTGGTGGACAACCTGTTGGCCGAGGCAGTGGCTGTCGCAATCTTAGTTGTTCTCGTTGCTGCTGCAGCTGCAGTTGCAGAGGTAGTGGTCGTCGTCTTTGGCGCGACCGTCGGTATCGATGTAACGGCCACGCCTGCTCTCACTGAAGAAGTAGGGCCACTTCGAGGAGGGGCCATTTTCGTACCCACCGCTGTCACCTTGAATCTGTCGCCGGGTCGGCTGGTGGGTGGTACCATTTTAGCAATGCCGCCACGTGCTTTTGCCGTTGTCTTAGAGGCGGCAACTAGACCTGGTTTCGTTCCAGACGCGTTGTCTTCTTGTTTCGTGGCGGATGGTAACTGTCTCTGAGCTACCGTAGGCGTTTTCGGCTTTGCGTTGCTTTCGGCGGATTTTCGTGGTGGCTTACCGTGCTTACCGTTTGACTGTTCTCCCGCAGCTGTAACGCTTGCAGCCTCAGCCGTGTTAACCGGCACACCTGTTAGTTCAGCCTCAGCCCCAGCTTCAGACGCTGGAGAAACGTCGCCTTGTGATGCAGTTGGCTCTACTGGTGGCCTATCTGCGACAACCGTGGTTTGATGGCCATCGCCCGTGGCGGCCGTGCCTTCGACTTCGTGTCTCAACTCATGGCTCAACTGATTATACGATTCAGCTTCACCGCCAACCTGCGCAGCTTCGGCCTCTGGAAGTGGATCTGGAATGAGAGGCGCAGCAGCATTGTGGACTTCTATCTCGACCTCTTCAACGTTCTTAGTTTCGCCTGCTACGGGGTTCGGGGGCAGCGTTTGCACGCTGTCGTCCTGAATGCTGTCGAGCTTCGGGCTATCGACCTGTTCATCAGCTTGCTTAGTGGGCGAGGCTGATTCTAGAGAGGTGGCAACTGCAGAATTTGAAACACCATTTTCGGTAGGACTCATCATGTTAGAGCTGTCGTGTAGAGTTAACTCGTTCATCATCGAGTCAATAAGAGATATGTTTCCCTTTGGGAAATTGTCACTTGGAGTGGCGTCGCAAGTTACTGGGTGACCTTTATCGAACATAGGTTCCTCCGTGTTGGGTACTATCGCGTCTTGACATACACCGTGTTCTGTCGGAAAAGAACGCTCGGTATCAATCGCTTCGGACACTGACATTGTCCCGGGAACCGGCGTAGTCGCTGCGGAATCTGCAATTAGACATAACATCGCGGCAGGTTAATGAATATTCACAACGACTAGATATTTCTCTTTAAAGTCCGTTTTATTCATAGAATGTGCGATGACCATGACTTCAATTGTTTTTTTTTTTCGTAAGGCTAGAGCCCGTATACGGTTTTACACTGATACATCCAAGCATCATCAACAAACGAAGAATATATTGTGCATAAATATATGTACTTCACATGTTTGTACCTAAATTTAACTAAGGAAGCCAGGATTGTATATAGTGATACAATTCACAGATACGGATGTTTACTAGACACTAGTTTTCTTGTGCTCGATAAAGGGCTTAGTGAAGAGTTTACATATAATCAAAGCGATCACACAACATAATCAAAACGACGCAGCGGCAGCAGCAGCTACAGCATTAACAATAGCGGCCCTATCGACAATAACATTATTATTGTCGAGATACCGTTACATAAGCCGTATAGGCACATACGTTGCAACGTAAATAGGCCGCGTTCATGCTACAAACATACAAACACACGAGCACGCCACAGACGTTACTCATACCGTCGAGATCGTTTCACATTGATGACCATATATGATTGCTCATTGTACTCCGTAGACACAAACCTATTCTAGTGACGTGAATAGTCACAAAGCAGATCCTACCCAACTGCAGCAGCAGCAGCGGCACAACGATCGATAAAATATATAGCGTAATGCATTTCTCTGCCAAGCAATTCTGGAATCTACTATCAGCCTCAGGCTAGCTGTCAGACTGTGACCAAATATACGCCATATATATATATATATATATATATATATATATATATATATATATATATATATATATATATATATATATATGTATATTGTAGTTAAGCAGCTAACTTCCTGGCGATTTGTTTCCGCAAGGGAGCTTGGGTGTCTAGGACAAAACGTAACCATAATTAGTACAATATAACATTGAACCAACGTATGCACTGCTAGGATACTACAAAATGATTCCAACTACGTGTATATATATATATATATATATAATATATATATATATTGTCAACGTAATGTCATATAGCAAGACAGTTAGGAACACGCAGACTTCAATTCCGATAGTGTCATAGTTTGTTAACATGGAGCAAGGCTGGTAGAGAGGGGAAAACAATGAGCGGTATGCAGTGGCAGACAAACCATATATTTGTTTGAAGAATAAGACGCCATTGATGGTGACAGCGTATCGCTACTTATTTTCTTCAGCGGAACCCGCACTACGATATATATATAGTGAAAAAATAGTCATTTTACGTTAAGAAGTTGTATATATATAGTAGTAGTAGCATGTCATTTTCCGTTGAGATAGACTTGGGAATATATTGGGCAAACAGGGTGCACATCTTCTTAACAGGTCAACTGTGGGGATTATTGAGAGCATTACAATTGATCGCGGTCTTTCTCGTCTCTTTCCTCATCCATGGTAAAAAAACGACTTTAAACTCTGAGAAGAATCACTTTGACACGACGGGAACACTCCACCAGCGTTACCCGTGTCAGGATGATTGCGGGCCTCCATACGGCCATTCGAAGGACTTAGATTTAAATCGCGCTCCGTTGGTCTCAATTTGATGGCTGTCCAGATTGCTACCTAATGGCGCGAAGCCGTTAAAATACGATGGTTACTCTCAGAATAAACATATAGCACAAATGTACTAACATCAGCGCATAACAGCACCAATAGTAGCAACAATAACACATACAACAACAAGAGCAGCAAGATCTAAATGACACAACACCAACAATAACAACAACAAGAACAACAAAAGTAGTGCATGTAGTCAAACTCATTCCGGTGTGACAAAAAATATTTGGGTGCTCGATGTAAAGCCAAGTATCTAAAGTTGAACTTGATATGATTGATCTCCGATCCTACGTTAGAAGTGGGGCATACTATATATATATATATATATATATATATAGGCCTTCATCATCAACAGGAATACACATTGTTAATTATTAATATCATTACAAGGCTATAGTGATATTGATCTATCTATTGTATATTTGACCTAATCTGGTGTGGAAATAAATCATGTGATATATACAATAGTATGATTAATATCACTACAGCCTCGTAATGATATTAATAATTAACAATGTGTGTTCCTGTTGATGATGAAGGCCTTGCGACCTATATATATATATATATTTTACCCAATCTGGTAGTGGAAATAAATCATGTGATATATACAATGTCGAAAGACTATCCGTATGATTGATGAAATCAATAAAAGTCTCGTTCCAATGATATGAGAAGACCGTACTTGCACGGTGAAGTAAATTGAATTGACCTTGATTTCCATTGGGATTTCAAACCGTAAATACAAAATATGAATGTCAACAAATGATGATCAAATTCAAACAACAATTATATTACACAGTCTATTTCCTCTACTCTCAAAGCATAAATTGATCACAATGATAATAATACACCAATGAACCTTACCTAGAATGGTAACCTCAACCCTACACGTGTACAACGCACAGGCTATCACAGAACGTACTAAAAACAATTAAAACTAAGAACGCTTTAAAAGCAATTAAATCTAAAACTCTAATCGTACATATAGTAAAATGTGTAAAAATAAAAAAAAACGACCTCATCACCCAAAGACAGCGTCATCAAACGAGGCAGGAAGCAAGATCTGAAACAACGTTCGCGCCGCTCAATTTTGAACGACCCACAGAGCAGCCTTCAATATTATATATATATATATATATATATATATATATATATATATATATATGTGCTGATCATATGAGGAGAACGAAGCACATCAGTCTTGTCTATTTTTCCCATACATTTATAGCTTATACCGTACAATACGAGTATGTCCTCCAGGCCAGCTTGCACCCGCGGATGTCTATAAGCCGCCGCATATAACATCACCCCACTTAAGGGATCTAGCAATTTTTGATCTCAGCGAGACTCTCAGCACTGCGTACTTGACGTCTTGTTTAGCTTGTCTTTTAAAAGGTCTCTGCGACTCTTGATCGAAGGGCATCATCAGCTACGCCCTTCGTGAGGTCGTCAATTGTTTGCATATCCCCGTACGTAGAAACATACATGACTCGTCAAGTCGAGTATAGCATCTAGAGTAATATATATATATATATATATATATATATATAGTAATTACTAAAAAGTATATAGTATATGCAAGTATGTATGTAGTATATTAATACTTACTATTAATACTATTAATATTTACTTATATATAGTAAGTACTAAAGAGGTATTTTCCGCCAAGGTGCAATAAAGACCGGTTTTAGTGCTTTTGGAAAATCGTCTTAGATCTCTATATATATATATATATATTCATGTATAAACATATACATGCACATATGTATAGTGTGTGTATCGTTGTAACGGCACTCACCGTTCACTCGGATCTGTGTGTGTGTCAGTCAGTCAGTGACAGAGGGTACGTCCTCCCGTCGGGGGTTTCGACATGCGCACTGCTATACACTGTCGTACGAGCGGGACACTTCTGGATATTTGCTGGATATATTTCTGCCTCAGCCGCGCGAATGTCGTCCACATCGATGTGTGCTGAGATTCGTTGTCGCTGTCTCACTCTCTCGTTGCGCCGGCTCTTTCAAACTCTTTCAACACGAAGCTGGTCGACCGTCATTGGCTTCCGTCATTGTTCAATCAAATGCGCGGCTGGCGAAACTTCGCGCCGAAATCACCCGGCCGGTGGCTGGTGGTTGGCTACCTTTCTACTGGTCGTCGGCTGCTGATGATGATGGTGATCCCGCTGACATCATAATGAGTCATCGTTTCTCCGTTTTAAAACTTGTTGTACTTACAACAGAGACAGACAGACAGACAGAAGAGAAAAGATGATGATGATGATGACAATACCTGATGCGCGAGCCGCTCACCGGGAGGTCTTTAGACCGAAAGGCCTCCTCCTCATCAGCCTTGGTGCCAATCATTCAAATTTGTCGAACCGCGCGTAACACCACCGTCGGCGGCGGTGGTTTGTCGGGCTATTTCTTGTACAACGTCCAATGGGCAGAAGGGTGGAGGAGACTTCTGTTCCGCCCGCAGCCCCTGTCGTGAACTTCTGCGACCGATTACTGTAGACGTATTCATTGCTTATTTTTCTTTGCCTACTTTCCCTGATCCTGCTTGGTCCTGCTTGCCTGGTCCTGCTGTTTATTATCCGCCAACGGTGGAGCATGCAACGCAACGCACAAATGCGCACATTTCTAACACGGCATCGGTTGAAATATTTTGGGCGTCGTTGACGTTTGAAACATTGAAATAGGTCTATATCGAGCTCGACATTTTTTCTTTTCTTTTTGATCTTCATACATACAGATGTGTATGTGTTCTTTGTCAATTTGTTCGCCTATTGAACAAACTGGAAACCAAGTCTCAATGTGTGTGTGTGTGTAACAAACGAAATTCTTGAACTACTTGGGACTTTAATAAACTTGAGACGCTAAACAAGCGAAACGTGTTTAACACAGCAGACAGGTGATGTGTACATCTAAATTAGATCTAAACTCTCTAGCTAATAGATCATTATCATTATGGCATTCCTGGCTCCTGGTCCCATTTCTGGGTCTTTGCATTGAAGCAGGACTCTTGATACTTCATTTGTATATGATGGTTATCGTAGTGCCGTATATCCAAGTAGACACAGATACCGTTTTTTTTCGGGGTAAGCTAAACGTTCTGCGTGTGCTGTAAAAGAAACCACAAGATCTGTGCCTGATGCTTTCATCGTCAAGTCCACCTACATCAGCTCTCGCTGAGATGAATAACGTCTGGCAATACCTCCAAAAGTATTGTGTGACTTTTGAAAAAGGTGACTGTTGTGGACCAGCCCTTTCTTCCCAACTCACCCAACTTATCGACCCTTTTTTAATTTTTTACAAGGGACCAGGAACAAAAATGCATAATGCACACCCTTTGGTCTGGGTAATGTGGGACTCTCAAACCCACTAAAAACCTGGTTGTCCCCTTACCTACATGACCGGGATATTTGTAGTATTAACCTATCTACCTGCAGACTTCTGATCAGAATGTATGGGAATGATGATGCAAATGGATAAACTCGCTTCTATCGGATCGCTTTGCTAACCCCTGTAGTGTGCGCTCTTTCCAACTTCAATGGTGTAAGCGTAAAGTGACCGCCTTCTCAATCACATGACCACGGCTGCGCCTTTGACAAGCTAATCGTTGGAAATAAATACTGCGCTTCCTAATGTGCGGCCAGGCTACTTAAAAGAAGAATTAGAGGGAAAGTAGTGCACCTCAACGTTGCGTTATATTTGTATTATGTATTACTATTATTAGGCGTCAAGAACAACCGGCTCCTCTTCCGCTACGCGAACTCGCGCCTTACAAGCAACGAGTTCCCACCAACCCTGGAATCAACCTCACGCTTGATAGCGACAGACGAGAAGAATGTGGAACTACTGGCAGCTCATTCTCATCTTTGTTCAACCCGGTTCCAGCCTCACCCATGTCCACATCTTATTTTCCTTCGAGCTACCGCGACTCTCCTATTGATTTTAATGAATATGATTTTATTTACATTTACATGCAACTCCTACCTCTGAAATCCAAATGCAGCCATACGCCATATGGCATCCCACCCTTATTTTTCTAGCTAAAGCTAGCCATCTTTTTAGCAGAGCCATTAAACCTTATTTTTGAACGGTCATACAATGACGCCGTAGTTCCAGCTATTTTCAAACAGAGCATCGTGACAACGGTACATAAGAAGGGGCCAAAAAGCGCATTGAGAATTATCGTCCTGTGGCTCAGTGCTCCATTGCCTGCACAATTTTTGAAAGGATCTGGGTCAAATACGTACCCAACTATATGACCGCGAGTAATCTTTTTGATACTTTCCGATACGGGTTAGTGCCTCGCCGTTCTACGTGCACGCAACTATTAGAAATTACAAACGATGGGGTCTTGTACATAAATGTCGAAAAATACTTTTACTGTATATATTTTAACCAGAAGAGTGAGTTGACAGGGTCAATCGTAGGCTTCTCGTTGAAAAGACGAAGAGGCTCCAGGTCCATTTACAGACTCGTAAATGGCTTGCCGCTTGTCTGCACAACCGGTCGTTCCGAGTTAAATGCGGGGAAGCTCTTAGTGAGCCACGGCTGGCTCCGTCCGGCGTCCCACAGGGGAGCTGTGTCTCTTCTCTGCTGTACACAGTATTTGTTTTAGACATAAAATCCTACGTTCCGTCGAGTGTCTGTAGTAGTAGTTTTATTAATCAACGATTGGTTTACGAATATACATCATGGACATCGTATTTCCAGATTTGAGACAGCGGAATTGCTCTTTCACAACGCTGAAGGTGATATAGATCACACGGGCAGACACAAAGTTTACACATACAATCCGCCGAGATTTCATGAAACTTTTCGCGCGCACAGATCTTCAGATGGAAGCCGTGGACGGCAAATCTGGTGATTAGATGCCGGTTCTCATAACTGCAGGCTCTCCACAAATCCGGCGTCATTGCTCTTGTTTCATAAAACAGCGGGTCGATGTCGGCCATTTTATTTTCCCAGTCTAAGACGTGTTCCCTAAAAACCGTCGTCTTCGGCAGGTTGTACATCCTCTGTAAATCCACAACGAATGACGGCGACGATGCCAGTAAGTGCACTAACCTATTCAGGCTAGTGCGGTGGACGTCGAGTGTCAAGTACCTATTTTACGCTGACGACCTAAAAATATATACTCCCTTGGACTCTGCCTCAGCGCATACTGCGCTGCAGTCTGCTGTCGATGGCATCTGCCGCTGGTTCATCGACAATGGGATGGAGCTATCCATTTCGAAATGCCTCGTTTTAAAGCATAGCTTCCTCGATTTGGAGTATCAGGTCATCGGGGCAACATTGCCCACCGCTAATGTTGCACGGGACCTTAGTGTATTAATAT
>QVRM01000772.1:0-70528 GCA_003439945.1 Dermanyssus gallinae
GCAGTGTGCATTTTATCCTACACGAAACTTGAAGATGAAAGAGCTTAGAGCAAAATGGCTGCCGCGTTTGCTCAACAAGGCCAAAAAGACGCGCCTGTTTTGGCTTTACAGCGAAATTTGGCCAAGATGTCGAACAATCTGTCGGATTTTGGTGCAGATTCATGACCGTCGATGAAAGCCGGGTCATCACTACACTCCCGAGACCCAAGAAGCATCTTGCCAATGGTGTGCACCTGATGAAGGACCTCCGAAGAGGGTGCGGACAACGGCATGACCGGAAAGGTGATCGCTACAGTTTTTTTAAGACCAACGTAGAATAATGCTGGTCGTACTACCTTGAGAGCTGTATAAAACGATTACAGGAGAATATTATGCAAGACTGTTGGACTGCCGTTAGCAAGAACTCATCGTGAACCGGCCCCCCGCTTTGCAGAAGAAGAAGGTTGTCCCGTTTCACCAGGGCAATGCTCCAGCACACAAGTCCCGGCACAGCATCGGCAAAACTGGCCCCAACTGAGGTTCGAACTTATTGAACAACCCCTCCTATTCTCCAGACCTGGCCCCCCTCTGATTATTTCCTCTTCCGACATTTGAAGAATAGTCTCGGGTTTGGAAAGCGTTTTTTCCAGCAATGAAGAGGTTAAGGATGCTGTCAATGCCTATTTTCAGTCTAACGACGCGGAATTCTACTCAAGAGGTATGAAAGCTCTGAAATCTCGGTAGGAAAAGTGTATTGAGCTTCTCGGGGAGTATATCAAATAAGAAAATTTAAAAACATGATTTGGAAAATTCTCGGTTTTCATTCTAAGAACTTATTGAACTACCTGTATATATATAACACGCGGTCACAACGTGTTATATATATATGCTCGGCTATTTAATTAATTGACATCTAATCGGCCCTTTCTGCGGCACTTCTTAAGTCATGTGTTCGTGTGTCTGAGGCAATTCATGTATGCAAAGTGTCAATTAGCATTTGAAACAAGTAAGTCTGCTGCAAAACCTAACTTGCCAGACAATAGCGGCTTTCGTGAGGGAATATTGAAAAACGGCTGTGTAGCATTTGTTGTCAGAAGGTGCTGTGATCAATGAGGAAACTAACTAACTACACGAGATGTTCAGTCGTCGAGAAGAACAGCCGTCCAGGCAAAATATTGATGACAGTTCAAATGAAATCTCTTCTACTGTCACGTCGGTTCTAGACAATATATTTCAGTCATTACTATTTCCACTACGAATGCCGCTGTATTCCCCATATCTTCCGTCCTGACGGTGGAAATCACTGCGATTCAATGCTGACTTACCTATGTCGCTCTACTCCGTCCTTTGTTCCCTGGCACGCCACTTCTCTCGCTTCCTCTCGCCTCCTTCGTTTTCCCTGCATATCGTTTTCGCTCTTATTCTATTCTACATTTTACACTATTTCCACCATCATCATCATCGTCTCTCTCACTCCCCCTCCTCTACCCCCCCCCCTCTCTCTCTTCCTCTCCCATTTTCAGTCTGTCTTTCCGCTCCAAGTCAGGCGCTGTTTCCTGGTGAAGGAAAATCTAGCGTAAAGTATGAAAAATATGGTGGTGATCCTTTGCCAAGTCGGCCGGTCGGTTCTCCCGTCGTTATCGTCTCTCGAGTCGTAGCCACCACCCCCGTGGTGTTGCGACGATTGCCAACGAACAGAAGCAGCAGGCAGTAGCAGTAGCAGCCGCAGTTTGAGCTCGCGGCTCGCGTGCGGTCTTAAAATGGCGCATCGCTGTTTTGCCTGCTAACGAAATCCAGCCCTCGAGGAGCTGATGGGACGATGACTAGTGAGATATCGGCGGCCGGGGAGCCGGCGCCAGGCCGCTGGCAGACGTAGCGATTCAGCGCCAACAGCAGCAGCAGCAGCAGTAGCAGCGGCGGCGGACCAGGAAAATCCGCGACAAAAACGCCGAACGACAGGAAATCGACACGGAAGTGAAATCGTCGTCGTTGTAGGCGTCTGCTACCTAGCCATGAGTCTGCTGCTGCTGCCGCCGCCCCCGCCGCCCCCACCACCACCACCCCCGCTGCCGCACCCCCGTGCTCGGCGCCGCCATCGTTTGCACAGCAGCAGCAGCGTACAACGGCGCGGCGTCGATCCTCCCAGCCGCCCCCACTCGGCAGCAAACGCCGTTCACATGGATAAATATATGTCAGGCGGGTTACATATAGATAGAGATAGATCCCTGCTGCCAACTAAGTCGGCGATGAGATGAATGCAATGTAAATTTATTGACTGCTGCTGGTGTCGATGTGAACCGAAGAACGTCGGCTCGTCTCGGCACGGTTCGCCTTGCGTTGCCTTGCCTTGCCTCGCTTCGCTTCGACTTGCCTCGCCTAGCTTGAATCCCGCCCGGTCCCAGCGTGCTGACGACGGCTCTGGAGGCGCAGCTGGCCAAATCTGCACTGGCAGCCGTAGAAGCCAACGGGTTGATATCGTTGTTGTTGTTGATATCGATGTTGTATTTGCTGCTGTTGTTATTGTTGTGTGTTGTTGTTGTTGCTGTTGTTGTTTTGACGTCTGGCGACAGCCGAGTGAGAGCAGACACAATACCAGCTGCGCTGTAGAAGCAAAGCACCCAGGAGATCGACAGCAAAGACGACGGCGCGGGGACGACGTTGCAGCATTATTCGACGTCCTACGATTAGGCACCTCGCATTAAAGTGAGACTAAATAATTGCTATGGCAATTGCCGATAACCTGGAATAGCAAAATATAGTCTACAGTTATAGTAATCGTATTGCACCGATTGTGTACGCTCGATGTCTGATCGATTGATGATTTGCCACCGCAAATTGCGACATCTTCCGTTTCACCACAATCCACAAGAATTCAGTACCATAGGTTTGTATGTTTGCCTTAATGCTATTAAATATATTGTATGGATGTTGGTGGGCAGGTAGGTGAGCTTCGATCTTTGCCGTAGGCATCTAAGGGAGCGTTATTTTTTTTTTAAGATGGGGGGTGGGTGGTAATGCACCATCTCTTTTTATTGAGACATCTGTGCTCCCTGTTTTTTTTTGATCATGGTCAATTTTTAATCCACTCCGGCATTTACCTTGTTTAAATTGGGAACCATGAAAACCAACTTAGGAGTGGCCGGTCTGGGTCTCGAACCCAGACCTCCCAAATGCAAGGCAAAGGCTTTTGCCACTGAGCCATCTTACTCGGTAAACTCCGCCAGCAATCAGGACTTCGTCGATATCCTTTTCGGTTCGAAAAGGATATCGGCGAAGTCCTGATTCTTGCAAGCGGAAGCGAGGCTGCGGAACGTGTCTCTCTCCCTCTGCATGCGCATGTTTTGAGAAAAAAGTCACGGCAAAGAAGATAACGTAAGGAGCA
Organism: Dermanyssus gallinae; assembly: GCA_003439945.1. Taxonomy (NCBI): domain Eukaryota; kingdom Metazoa; phylum Arthropoda; class Arachnida; order Mesostigmata; family Dermanyssidae; genus Dermanyssus; species Dermanyssus gallinae. The sequence continues at coordinate 3,362 of QVRM01000772.1, forward strand.
AGATGCGCGACCATGCTCAACGGGCCAGATCTGGGCCGAAGTAGGTGAAGGAGGCCCTCCTAAGGGGACCAAGTGGTCCCGCGGACGTAAGGAGGAGAAAACATCTCGCCTAGCGTACCCAAAAGTTCTGGCACTTCGTAAATGTCTGAAGAGAGATGTCAAAAGAAACAACAGAACCGGAGACAGCTTGTTGGCTGGGCACTACGCTAATAACACTTTTAAGACAGCCTACAAACTTGAACTGTGGATTTATGAGAACACAAAGACGTGAAGTGATGTTACGACGGACTTCGGAAAGCTTTACAGTGCGGTCAGAAAACTTCATGATGAATATTTGTGTCAACGAAAGCGGGAACATGATAGAGCAATCCCATGCAGAGGAGCTGTGCATAAAGGCGGTAAAGACAGAGGACTACTGGCCGTAGTGGTTAGGAAACCCTGGGCAATTTCTGCAGTTTAGCATGACTAAGAATGTCCACGTTGAAATATTGATGAAAATAAAGATCAGGATCATATTATTGTACATGCGGTTGTCTAAAAACTCGTAGATAAATACGCATCACTGCCTAATTCAGACGGAAATTAGAGCAATGAGGGTCCAGTCTTAAAATGTTGCGGTGTTTTGGGGCTTGGGCGGATTAGTATCTAAACACGGAGACCTCGCGAAGTAGGACTAACTAGGGTCACAAGAAACCTAGTCATAGGAAAGCGAAACAAACAAGAACTGAGAGAGAACATCGTAGGGTTCTGAAGCGTTTTGGAGGGTGTGGCTATGTACGCCAGTGGATCTTTGGAGTAATAGTCAAAGGCACAACAAAAGGCAAAGGTCGCGGCATCGTGCACCGAGCCAGGATATGCACAGTACTTGTTCAAATGGGAGGTTGCTTCTAGACCGATACCCTCAAGGATCTGAAAACAGTGGTGTGCATAAATATGGAGCTCAGGTATAGGCCATACGGCAATAACTGGAGACATCTGGTTGAACGAATCCAGGGCCACACTAGAGACTGAAGCTAAACAAGGGTAAGGCGGAACCGACGGAGAAAGTTCGGAAACTGAAACCGTGCGATCTATGGTGTGAGTACAAGACAAAAAGTTCAATATAAAGGCCACAATCAGAGGCAGCGAGTTTACTTGCTGGAATTAGATGATCGAAGAGATCAAGCGGCACAAAACAAACGACACATATGAGGCCTACATTACCTACATACCTGTCTATCCGCTTTGTATAATTGTAAAATCTGCTGTGTCGGTGCTTGCCGGCCGGTTTAACGAGGCAAATGAAAAAGGGCACAGCCCGCGTGCCACAGAGCTTCGTGCTAGAACCTACATTGTGAAAATTAGGTGTGCCACAATGTGCCTTCTAGAAAAAAAGTCTCGCGCGATTGAGTTTCTCGCCTGCGCAGACGACCTGGGGATTTTGGTCATTAAAAACACGAAAAGATGCTTGCCGGTTGGGCAAACGATGCCTTAGAGAGGATCAGTAGGGGGGTGAAGTCCCACCACCTAATGCAGGCACTAGAAAAGAGCAAATCTCACAAACTCACACGTAGACGCCCGACCAAAGCCTGCAGGCTTAGCTGATACGTTTATAGCCAGAACACTCTAGATGGTGGGCAAATTATCTAAGTTAATGTCTCGAACTAGGAAATCCTTGTAGAAGGAGAGAGACACTTGCGTAAGTCGTTGACTCGACTCTCCGCTGCGGGTTATCACTGTGTGCACAGTACATGTGGGCACTGGTACTGAAAAACCAGAAGAAGTAAGAAAAAGTTGACGAGCGCGCAAAAGGTGTTGGCCATTAGGGTCACTAGAGCGGACGCTGTGCTGGCCAATCGCCAGTAAGCCGAGTGGACTAGAGCGCAACGAGAAGCACTAGAGTCGTGGTCAAGGGCAAGAATCCTTGGTCTCACGGAGTGGTACCAACCCGACTACCCCAAAACTACGCACTACCTAACACAATTTCTCACTGGTCATGGTAGCTCCCAGAACGGATTTGGTTGACGTAACTCACAAGTTTTTCGAATGCAGAGGAGACGAGGTAGACGGCGAGACTCTGATTAAACGTGCAGAGTAAATTTTCATTGGGTTTGAAAAAAAAATGGGTTCCACGCTGCCCGCCGAGAAGGGGTGCATTGTGCATATTCCTCGCTCCCGTAACCCCTCATAATAACAATGGTTTCAATGTCATAAAAAAAAAATATATATATATATACATAATCGTGTTCACAGGTGCTACTTTTAGCCGATCTAGAGCAGAAGTATCTAAGTATCTAGAAGAAAAGCAATTTTTCCAATTACCGACGTTAGAAGAGTCACATACTTAATGCGGTCTCCAATACATCAGTCAGAATGAGAGCTTTGAAGCGATACGCATACAAGCATTTGGTGCAGTGGAGTGATAACAGGCGCTACCAGGAAAAGCGACCAGCTATGTTTAGCGTTCATACATTGCGATCATTACATTACCCCAAGGCTTTCAACACAGCCTTCTGAAACTCCCTCGTGTTTTTCTCTACAACTAGCCAGCATATCCCCCTGTAAATCTATTTTTACGCCTGAGGTGGCACGTTTTGGAACCTGCCCTAAGCGTATGGGTTCTCCCAGCATATTGCATATCAGAGCATTATAATAGCATGCAAAATTAGTAACCAAATTTCGTTCTTTTCTCTCTCTTATGCCTAGTGAATGGTAATTTCAGGACGGAAAGGAACATATGTTACCGAACGCAGTTTGCGTCTTTTAATAACTGAAAGCTATACTCGCTCGTAGGCTCCAATTCCCTTGTTGTATAGGGATATATAAACAGGATATTAGATACTCTCGAACTACAAACTGGGATTTAACACCTCTACGCTAGGTACATAATTTCGACGCTATTATGCAAACGTAATGCAACAGCGCGTGCCGTTCAAAAAATAATAAAAGGCATACCTAATTAGCCCAAAACTATAACTCTCAATAATAGGTTGTAACTCAGTCCCAACGACAAAACTCGACGTTGTTTTTACGACTGTTCCTGTCCTCAATGTCCATCTTGTGGATCCTGTGGTACTCGGCGGACAAGCCAGCACAAAAAGCTTTTTGCACTCGTGTACTGTTTACCTTAAACAAGAGAGCTCGTCCTTCCACAGGAATAACTGAACCTGTATGCCGCATTCCGGTTGAGGTGTGTCTCGACGTGACTGTTGAATAACACCCACCTCAGGTGGTTTCCACCTCGCATTGTTCTACCTGCCACCTCATTATAATAATGTTGATGTTGCCGATCAGTGCGGGTCTAGAGAGGCAAACCCAGCTGATCTAGCTACCCAGTCTAGTCGGAGGTGATTTCAATTGTCGTACCGTCAGTAGCGCCATCATCGATAAGGGAGCATTGAAGGGCAATGGGCTTCTTGAGCTTCGGGGCCTGCATTATGTAAGTGGCCGTGATAAACGCACGCACTTTTGTCAAAGCGAAAAAAGCATTATCAACATCCTGTTTCGCCATTTCCAACATCTGACAGAATTTCAGGGATGCGAGGTTCCATATACTCCACTACGATATCACCTCCCGGTGCTGGCGTCTCTGTGTGTCTAATAGGGGGCGCGCCCAGCAGCAGGATGGAGTCTCTTATTTCGACCTGCTCATGAATCTCTCGGTAAACTTGTTCCAGGAACCAGGGGTGCGTCGAGACACTGCAGAATACAGGGTGACACGCCCGCTCTCAGTAAACCGTCCCTTAGCCACCTCTTTCGACCTCCAATCCGAGTTCTTCGGTTTTGTTCTAGTCATATCTTCTATCTCTTGAAGGCGGCTAAGTAATCTACTCCCCGGGATCAGGCTGCGGAGATCTTCATGATGTAAATTAAAATGTCGGTGGTGTGGCGGCCGGCAAGCTCAAACTCTAATGACTGGCGACATGTTCTCGTTCGACAAATCTATGAAATTCAAATATTAAAATGCGCGGTATAAGAGCCAGTTATTTGAACAAAAACAACTGTATTTATATATAGCTCTGATGACACCTCTTGAGATGGAAGGTTAATATGGAAGTGCATTAACGCGAAGTGTACAACTTTGCGACAACACCAGACGGCAGAACACGACTTACTAAGTCTGTTCTGCACACTTCTGTCCGGACGGTACCGGTGAACACATTTCCAAACAAAGCCAGCCCCGCTGCCAACCTTAACGACCTGCGCGCCGAGCAATCGACGCAAAACTTAATCATAAACTTAATAATTCGTTCCGCTTGACCTTGAGGCAACCGTGGTGCTGGCAGTGATCGCACTTTTCATATATATATATATATATAGGTTGATGAAAATACAAACATATATATGTCTTCTATTTTTGCCGACCTGCTACTTAAGTTTGTTTGCCTTAGAGTTTGTAAGATACTAAATGCATGACAGCAGACAAAGCACCGTCTTGCGTGTGCGACGTTACAACAATCAATCATCAGATTAGTAGCTTCTCCCAGCATAAACACGTAAAGACTACTTGCGTAGTTGTTTGTGATTATGCGAAATTTGTTCATATGCACGACGTTCCGTTTTGTTCTAGTGGATAGCGTGCGTGCGTTCGTATGGCGCATGCACTCGTTTGAATATGTAAGGTAGGCTGGCTATCAAGCGGGTAAATAGTAGTCGCTCGGATCGATAAGGTAAAAACGGTAAAATGTCTGCCATAACGGCGGTGGTCGTAGCCGGCGCAAGTTGGAGCTGTAATAGGGCCCTGTAAAAGAGCAATATCGACTTTGCGCAATGCCTCTCTTTCTGATAACGCAATTTGAGCGGTCCGAAAATCCGCTCGTGGCGAATGGACATAAAAATTCTGGTCTGCCTGCAATGCACTGCCTACTTACTCCTAGTTGCGCTGTCATTGCCGGGCTTTGTGACAATTATCAGAGGGATTCCTGTTTGGCGACGGCTTAGCGCCCCACCCACGTTAGGGAACAATTTGAGTTTTTACTTTGCTGACTTTGCACTTGCACTTGCAGGGTACGGAGTATGCCTTCTCGCTTTTGAGGGCATATATATATATATATATATCAGCCAACAATCACCATGGGGATGACATAGATTATGGAACGACTAAAGGGGTTGTATTTGGCGATCAACGCTTCTGGTCATTAGCTAACACAAAAGCCCCTTTGCATTCTCAGAAGGTTCCACTTTTTCGTCAATGGATTTCAGTTCTACGTCCCAGGTGATTTTCGCAAAATAAGATGAGCTATATATATATATATATATATATATATATATATATATATATATATATATATAATACGTTAACTACAAGCCCTTATGTAGTGAATTAATCATATATTTCTGTAATCCTACATTAATATATATATAATATCGGATTGGCATAGATAATTGGCTCACTCTTTGTTGTTTTCATGTGAAAAAAAGCCGGGAATCTGCTGGTCTCAACCATTTTGAAATCTGTTTAGCCGTTTGTTCGTAAAAGTGTTGCAAAATGGAGGTAGAAAAGTGCCAAATTCGGGCGATTCTACTCCATGAGTTTAAAAATGGACTGAGTGCAACACAGGTTCACAAAAAGTTGTTAAAATCGTTTGGAGATGCCTGTTGTACAGACAGAATGTGCCAACAGTGGTTTGAGAAGTTCCAAAAGGAAAATTTTAACCTCGAAGATAAGCCTAGATCAGGGAGGCCAAGTGTTGTCAGTGAGGAGGTTTTTCAAATGAAAATCCAGGAAAATCCCACTATAACTACTGTGGAACTTGCCGATGAGCTTTATATTACCCAACAAGCTGTTAGCACAGCTTTAAAACGCCTCGGAACAACTTCCAGGCTGTGCAAATAGGTACCTCACGAGCTCAGCGACTTCAACAAGATGACGCGCATGCGCGTCTGCACTTTTTTGCTCAGCAGGCATTAAAATTTGCCTTTTTTCGATCGTTTTGTGACCTGCGATGAAAAATTGGTCTTCTACGACTCTCCTGTCAGAAAAAGGTTCTGGTCAAGTGAACCTGGCACCTCCGTCACCCAGCCCAAAAAGGACATACACGCAAACAAGGTTTTATTGTGTATTTGGTGGAATGTGGGCGGAATAGTGCACTATGAACTTTTACCGCGTAAATACGGCCGCGTACTGTACCACCGTATTTCTCCGACTTAGCACCATCTGATTACCACCTATTCAGATCGATGCAAATTTTTTTAAGTGGTAAAAAGTTCACTTCTATCGAACACGTGCGTTCTGGACTGGAAGAATATTTTGCCACTAAAAACCCAGACTTTTACAGAAAAGGAATCGAAAACCTTGTAAAGCGTTGGGCAGAGGTTGTATCTTCCGGCGGAGAATATATAAATCAATAAATAAGACTTCCCATGTCCCCTATATATGTGTTTCTTTATAGCGCCAAAACCGAAAATACTTTTTTGTAGCCCTAATATATATTTTTTATGGGACCGTCTTCTCTGGACGGCAAATTTATTTAAGTTCAATAACTTTCCATTGAGCTTGAAATTTCTATTATTACATTAATTCAAACAATTATAACTAATCAGGTAATTTTGCAGAAAAGGCTATCGTAGGAAAGGCTATATATTTTTATATATATATATATATATATATATATATATATATATATATATATATATATATATATATATATATATATATATATATATATATATATATATCTATATATATATATATATAGGACGAGAAATATGCCTGGGTCTGGCCAAAGGCTTATGGTCAGGGAGCAATAAGAATCGAACTAATTGCTTTTATCAAAAATATGCAATGCGTTTATATTTTTGTTCGTGTGATAAGCATCGGTCAAATCAAATCAAAATGCCCTGCCAGAGGACAATGACAAGAATATATTCGGATACGGGCAATTATGATCTTTAGAAACGTATAGAATATTTGAAATGCAAGCGAGCATTTATTGATGCGGCAATCGAAACCCTTGCAGTCCTCTCAGATTGCTACTAAAGAGTTAACTGTTTTAGCAAAAAAGGTAATATCAGCGAGGTAGCAGTAGTTGCAGAAGTTTCGTTACCAGTTCTAGTCATACACAAATAGTTGAGCCACGGTATTTCGAACAGCTTAAATCCTTCCTTAAACTCTTGTTCATTTAGCTACGCAATGACAGTATACGCTAGCGAATATGCAACATGCGAATAAGATGTTCGGTCAAACTCAGAAGGACTAATTGAAAGTTGACTTCTTAAATTTTGTAAAAAAAGATTGCACTTCTATGTAAAGCTTGTCTACTGTGGGAGGGCTGCGTTATGTACACAACAAGTCAGCAGAAAGCAGGTTATATGTCAAACAACCATAGCAAGGTTAAACATGGCAGAAATCAATCTTGTACTTCTTTCACCACTCCAAAAAATACTTGTAGGTAATAACGATTGTTAGTAATGATCTCAAAGACACTCTTTGACGATCAAGCAAATGTTTCGAAGATAAATTAAAACCTTGATCGACTCCAACACGTTAATTCCTTCTGAAAGACTTATTCTCTTTACAATTCGTTTTTTATGTCATTTGTTTATGTTGATCTTTGCCTTGATAGTTCATCTTCGAGCGACAAAGGCGATCAACCACCCGAAGAGTTACGGTTTGGCATAAACTACTTAGTTTACTCCTGCAGATAAAATAAGGAGGCACACACAGTATCACCGTAATATTTCGGTTTAAAGCTGGAAATAGTGGGGACATCCGTCTACTTTATAAACGTATTAACTGCGTTGCGACAAATATTAAAACGGATATGCCACGCTTGTCTTATGTGTCGACCCTGCAGCGTGACTCCCACTACCAGCATTACACCTGATTGTGGACTAAGTTCTAGCGGTCCCGCGATGAAAAATTCCGCCGAAAAGTTGGTCTACGTGCCCATGCAGCCGCATTCATTCGGCACACAGGTTGACATCCCGAGGGTCTAAAAATGCGCCGTGAAACATGTGCGCTTACTTATTAATACTGATATTACAATAAATCATTTACTTTCGATGTGAGCATGACTCAGCAGGTATATCAATTTTTTTTTAAGGCAATAAGAGTTACCTGGCCCGATTGAGGTGTGCTCGCTAGTTATGCTCTTACCTGTTTTCTGTATGAATCCTAAAGTACAAATTAGTTGGGGATTACCATCACAATTTTGCTATCATTATCTAAGTAGGCTTCTCGAACATTACGACTTGTCCCCGCGTAAAAAATGGTTTATACCGAATTTTACTAATGAAACTCAATGTTATTGCTAGGTTAAACATAATTGACGGTCAATTGACGAACCATTTTTTAAACTAAACCGTTTTTTCTCGGAGCTAGTCATATAACAGATAAAAGCTTAGCTCTCCTGTAACTACGTTGTGTCCTTGATATTGGCGTGCTGGATATCGGAAGTGTTCCTTACTTGTGTGCATATAATGGAAGTACATACAACGGTAAGAGAATTAAAGCCTAACAATATATTGCGAGGCAAGTGAGAAAATAGAGTGAAAACACAGATAGTGTTTTATGAAGAAGCAACCAGCGTGCGATGCATGTGTTAGCTTTAGCAAAAAATAAGAATGTAAAAAAATACATTTTTCATAGCATCCAAAGTAAACAAAAATGTACAACAGAAGAAGCAAAGAGAGACAGATAGACAGATAACACACAAATGTAGACAGGCAGATGTTTAACGTCAATATGGACCGCCCTGGTTCGAATTTAGACTCGTTTCTGCTTACTATGCACTGCATCCGCATTCATCTGCAGCGGAGCCAAATTGTTTGAAGTGCCTTAATAGAAGATATAGATTAACAGGCATACATACTTCTGCTTTGATATCGAGGCTGAACATTTAGAGAGAGAGATGAAGGCTGATGAGGTTCTAAAGAAATATCGAGTCATCATCAGTTCCGTCCTCAGTTGTGCTTGCCTTCCGTCACTCGCTAGCTGTACAGGCCTTGTCTATACACCTGGTGACCTAAGGTGATTTGATTGCGCTTTTTTGTTTTAAAAAATGGCCACTATTTAGTTGGATTTCTGTACATGCACTTTTGGTTGTGATTAGTTATATGACAGGGGAGAAAAAGTTGTTTTCCGTGGACGCGTACCCCCTGCTTAGTCCCTGCTTCTCTTTTGAATGAAGCTTACTTCGATAGTACGAGTAGTACTTTGGTAGTACAAATTACCATTAATTGGTCGCATAGTTTCACATGTGCACATTTCCATTCATCCAAATAGGGTCACAGAATACGTATGCTTACAAAGCTGAGTTCAGGCTGAGCACATTTCATAAGCATAGGCCGATTGACGATGTGTCCAGCTCTCTGGATGCTGGAGATTACTTGCAGTATAGCTGGCTACTTGCGCTACTGACGTTCCAGTTTTCATTTAAATGTCCCAGCAATATAAATACTTGTTGTCCATTTAGTTAGTATATGCCTAATCTATGCAACAAGCACAACCCACGTCATGCGCGTAGAATAATAGATGCGTTTGGTAGGCCGTCTGACAATGTTTTGGGTCTGACAAAGCCCGTGACGAACGATTATGAAGGTGTGGTTGAGCTGTGTGAGGTAATCGCAAAGTTGGCCATGTATTCGCCACCGGATTGATCCGGCGCCAACTGGCGCTCACATCATGGCTATTTCGGACTGCTGTTTCGAAGCGATAACCGACAATAACGGCTGGCCCGTCGCGGTTCATGGTAGCCACCGCAGAGACAGCGGCAGCAGCAGTCTAAGTCTTATTAAGCTCGACGACCAACGATAGCTCGTGTCCTCCCATTTGACGTCCACCCCACCGACATGGCCAATTCATTGGCGTGCGTCTATTCGCGGCGCGCTTTCTCCCTTATTCACTGTCTCGACTTTTCCCGCTCTCCGTTCTTCCCTTAACTAAGCCTATTACTCGTGCGGTTAGCATGACTCACCGCCTGACGTACCCCCGTGTTTATGTATATGTATATATGTATAAATATATAACGTGAGAGACAGGGAGGTATATATTTATATATTTATGAACATGGGCCTTGTGTGTCTGGATGGGTGCGGTACTGCGTCGGCATATAGATGCTATTAGCCTATGCTTTCTGGGCGAGATCTGTTCGATCGCTACTCGGTTTTCGGCTAGGAGATCCAGCCACCTCAGTCCCGTCCCCTGACGGCCAGCCTCCTCCGGTGCACATCCACCGTTTAATAGTGAATCGTTAGCGTCGACACAAGTCGCTGCCGAATTTAAGGCAAGTCCCTTGAGCACAACGCAATTCAGCAAAATTGTACGCAACCAATTTACGTTTGTTCTTTTGTTGAACTCGCCGTACGATCTGCTCAAAAGTAAGTTTGAGTACATTCCAAGAATAGAATAAATCACAAATACATTATGTTATGTAGTCTTACATTTGAGCTAAATTAACCAGCGCTATGTGTCATCCGGAACTGCGCAGATCTACGTGTCATGCCACCGGTGCTATAGTCGAAGCTCTTGTAATTTTCGTAATAGCTACATTTAAAGGCAGCCAGCTGCTATAACTAGCTATGGGTGCAACTAGACCAGCCAACGCAAGAGGCCACAAGGAATGTCGGCATTATCTTTTGCTCTGTCGAATTCAGTGAAGCGTTTTCTTATAATTGAATAGGTACATTTGCTTAATTTGTTAATTGCGTAAGCAATAATCTGTTAGCTGAATCTGGAAGTGAGCTCCTTATATATATATATATATATAAATATATATATATATATATATATATATATATATATAAATATATATATATATATATATATATATCTTGTTTGCAAATTCGCCAACGTCACTCGCGGAAAAGTAGAAACCTAAAGTTCTTTCAGGCTACTTTTATTAAAAAAACGCATAATTCGTTTGCGCACAGGCGCATCATCAAAGCCGATTTGCCTTGAAGTCTAATTAAACTAATATGCATGCGCGGACAACAAGTTTGATAGCATAAGGTGTTGGCTGAAACCTCTCTGCCATACCTTCATATAGGCAGTGTCGTCTATTAGTTCAACATTCCTCAGAGTAAGCTCTAGGAATATAGTATAGTTCTTAGTACTGCATAGGGACTACTATATGTCGTCACTTAGTCTATCCGTAGCCATGCTTTCTCTAGACTTGACTGTTTTTCTAACACAAGAATATTGAAGAAGTGCAATGTCCAATTAGGTCTAACACACCAACGTTTACAAGTATTATATATTCTGTTAGACGTATACCACGTGAACATAGTTGTGCAACATTCCTTAGGATAGTGCAACAAAGAATATTATATAATAAAAGCAAGATAATAAGCAGGCAGTCGGTGTTATAATAGACACCAGTATACATTATATCTAGGCGTACAGCGCTACCTGTCCCACTCATTATTTAAACTAAGTTACAGAGATATTTCATATTTCTGTTACTGAAACGTACGGTTATGGTGATCTATGCCTATAAATAACCATGACCGTATGTTTGCTACACAATTGATTGCATTACGAATATGCAAAAGTAATACTATAATCAGGCTTGTATTCAGAGACGAGCATGGCTCAGCGTATATTAGTTATAAGCTTAGTTTTAAGCTCACATAAAATTTAGTCCTGATTGCACAAAGATTTTATTACGCTAACAAACGCCGATGTAATGACTACCTGCAATGAGATTCTACGTCGGATGACTTGGCGACTGCATACCAAGCCAATTCTACCAGCAATATACCAGCCGCCTTTGAGCATTGCATACTACGAGTAGTACAAGCCATATATGTATTTATTGAATAACAAATGCATGCAACATGCAATGGCCGGCAATTGGCACATGCAGGGGCAAGCATGTGGCAGAGTAAACATTAAGACAGAACGTCGGCAATCATGTTGAAGCCTTCGTGCGAGTGTCAATCAATTTCTATCTGTCTGTCTAATTGCTTATTGCCGTACCACTGAGCGCGCTATAACCTTCATTGGAGCGTTGGATCCATTTTAGCCCATATGCTCAGTTGAGACACGTCTTTAGACATTTGTGTTCTCTTGGCTGCCATTGGCTGCCAAAGACATTATACGTTGCGGCGGCCAAACTTTAAAATTTGCCAACTTTTTCCATATAAGTGCTTGGGGCTTCGGCTTTATTTTATTGGGACGACTTTTACTGCGCACATCGTCGAGACAGTGCGCACAGCTCTACTCTCTCTTTGTGGAGAGGCCGCTTTGTATACCTAATGTCAGGCTGCGCACCGGTTATTGTTATAATTCGATTGAGGTTGAAAGGGCCGTGAACAGGACCATTCGGAAGTTCGGTCTTATAATAGGCAAAATAAAATTGAATAAATCCGACGAGACGTGGGCAATCCGGATAGATATAGGGTCTCTCACCTCTGGTCTGATCCTGCATGTGTCGAGCCCGGTGGCGTGGTGGCTTAAGTCTGCGCCTCGCAACCGGCGTTCGACACTATTGCAAGAGACCGTATCGCGGAATCATCCATACAAAGTGTTCGATCAACGCAGCCCGTTATATTAGAGGCCTAATCAGACAAACAGTAGGCCTGGCCCAAGGCAACTCTCTCTCATTTATTTTGTGACGTACATGACCGGTTAATCCGAGGCTCTTCGCGAGATAAACGTAGAACACGCGTTTTACGTAGATGGTATAGTCAAACTCGTGAAGTCACGATAGGAATACGACACGAACACATCTGTGTGCACAGACTCGGTAAAAACAAATACAACTGTATGCGTTCGTCGAGAAAAAGTTCGCATGCAGCAGCAGGCGATCGCATCAAGATCAACCACACACCTCTGGAGCTAGTTATCCACTTCCCCTACTCAAGCGTTATATTGACCCTACGTCTATCCTTCAACATGCACTTTGAGCAAGTACGATCAAAGGCAGCGGCGGGTGAACTTCGTGACATGAGAATTTCAATTAAATATCACTAAAATGTACCGGACCATGCAAAGGCTAGCTAAATAGCTGATTGCGTTTATTTCGGTGTGCCTAGGGGTCCGACCTTGGCTCTTAATGCAGCTCAATGGGTGGAGGCCATCCTTCTCCACTGGTTTTCCACAGGCCTTACAAATGTGTGGTTCGCATATTTGCCCGCCGATTCTTAGAGCCGACACCATGCGGAGTGAGATGTTGTCCAGCATGGTGCCGAGCTGCGGTGACGGAAGTTCCCTTAGAAATTATTATTATTATTATTATTATAGAAGGTACAGAGAGGAGCACGACCTCCAATTTAAACTCAACAATTTTACAAAAGAACCCGCGTTCCTTTCATATCACGGAAGAGAGCAGGGCAGAAATTGCGAACGTTAATGTGTCGAACTTCATAAAATGATTAATTTCACGCAACTTTTACGAGCCTAGCGATTATGTCTGTAGATGCTGTGACGAAAGCGATATCGAACACTATCGCGTACATGACTGCTCCATAATCGAAGCGTCATCATTGGGCGAGTGGTGACCATATAAGCTTAGACTGATATTGCACGCATCATGTAAAGACTGCCAATTAGGTTATTAAAAAAAAAACATATATATATATATATTTGTTGTGCAAATATCTACGCCAATGCACTCGGATCTGAAAACATCTACGTGTGGCCTTTATGTATACGTTTTGCATGTACACCAAAAAAATTAGTGCACCTACATAAACTTCTGTACATATGGACATGCGCAATTACATCTACACTTGTTCAATCGTAGACTCTACTCAACACAAATGTTGCTACAACGACACGATGTCTGCCGCGCCCAGGCTGGCCCACGCTTTAGAGCCTCAAAGCATTGTGTTCGCTTGTGTGAGCGCTTGTGTTCGCAGCAACAATTTTTGAACAGACACAAAGCTGCACTCGTACACAAGCATAACTTGACACATAACGACACATGGTGGTGCTTGTGGTGGTGGTGATACGCACGTGCGAGATTGTATGAAAGATCGACTAATATTCATCTTATTCGAAACAAAAATCCTATTTAGAGTTCCGCTGTATGTGTGTAGGGCTGCTTAGCGTCATCGTCGAGGGCCGCGGTAGAGTGGGGCGACTTGCCTTCAGCCGGCGGCTGAGAGAAAGTCGCTGGCGCGCTGGTCGGCAAAGACACTGGCGCCGTCGCGGCTCCAAAACGACGCTACCGGTTCGCTGGCAACGCTGTGACAACGCGCTCGAGACGTCGTAGCACGCAGACTAGCTTTGAGGTCTATGAGAACGTGCCTACTGGAATGAAGGTCTGCTCATCCATTCATTCATTCATTCTGCTTGCTTTCGAGTTCGCCAATGAGCCAGCCAGCCAGCCAGCCATCCAGGCCACTAAAGTGTCTCGCGACGACACCCACCGACTGTGCCGGCTACATCGTTGGCATTCTGCGTTGCTGCTTCTGACGCTTTAGAGCAAGCAAGCAAACAAACAAACGAAGAGGAAAAAAAGGAAAAGATCTAAGGTAACACAAGTCAGCCAAAAATAAAACGCACTTTCCGTGAACAACGCCGCCGCCTCCGCTGCAGTAGTCTACCCAGCAGTGTCACCGCCGGCCACGCTCCATGATCCACGCACTCGAAACGAAACGACGAAATCGGGAGAGAGATATGTATGTGTGTATAAGTGTATACGTATTTGTGTGTCTGTGTGGCTGTGCGTCACATATAAATATAGGGCGAAAGAGGGAGCAGCTCGGCAGAGAACGAAGGTAAACGAGTAAGAAAGTAGCAGAAGTAGTAGTAGTAGCAAAAAGTGCAGGAAGCGCGTGCGTCACAGGGAGAAGACAAAGGAAAGGAGCGAATAAGAAAGCGCGAGATCTTGTCTGTGTATGTGTGTGTATGTGCGAGAGATCGAGGGTTAGGAATGCCGAGGAGGCAAGCCGAGTCAAACGAAACAATGCTCTAGCAACGAATCTAAGAACGAATGGGTGCCAGGAGGGTGGTGGAAACCTCGCGGGAGTTGGCAAAGTGGTCTACGACGCTCTTACGCACCAGACGACCCCGGATTTCGGTGGCTTCCCAAACACAGCTTGGCTTCCCCGTCCATTCCTGCAGTCGCTCGTTTCGTGTCTCGGTGTATCTCTTGCTATCTCTCTCTCGCACTGTCTCTCTTGTTCTCTGCGCCCTCTTTTCTTTGGCATTTCTAGCTTCGTGCTTTCTTGCCAGTGGCTCGGATCTGGGTCTTAATGCACTTTACGACGTATCACCGCGAGCGTGGTGCGAAACGCCGTCGTGTTCAACGAAAACAACAACAACGACGACGGTAGCAGCGACGTTCGACGAAGACTAAAGCAAGTTGCAGCTCGAAACCCACCAGCTTATCTTATAGTTCAGTCGTATTTTGCGTCCTTCTCGAACTGATTCCCGTAAAGGCTCTTTTGCTCTTTCTCTTTATATATATATATATATATATATATATATATATATATATATATATATATATATACATATATGTATATAAATAATGTCGCATGTAAATTTTTATCTACACATAAATGTTTACGTACATTCTTCCACATCTGCATTTTTAATATGCTCATGAGTGAGTATCTGTAGATAAGTAGATTGTTCATACATACATTTTATGCGCGCTGTCCTTGTCTTGCAGCTATGCTTTTACAACGGTTTACACGCAGGCTAATTTGTAGGTTCTTTAGGTGCGGCTGGCTCTCCATCGGATTACATTCCATTAAGGCAAAACATGAGAATGTTAGGAATGCAGCGGAGACTACGTATAAGTAAAGAACTACCGCGTATCTAGGATGCTCAGTGCAAATGAAACAAAGTAGTAACACAGTCGACAACAAAGCATTATTTAAAAACCAGAATCGTGGCAAATCACGGCTGTGTATAGAAGGCGAATGCCCGCAGGCCATACAGACGCTTTGGCATAATGCAATCCAGCAATGTTGAGAGGAAAGTATAATTTCAGGATTGGTTCAGGTTTCAATCTGCCAGCTGGTTTTCAGTAAAAGCAGCTATGTTTCAAGGCCGACAATACAAATTATGTTTTTCGTCCAAGTCAGCTTCCAGGCTATTTCCTGTTCAGTTCCCAGTAATGTTGCACTACCCGATTCTAGGACGCTGTGTCCAATAGTCTCTGATTCCATGCCGCACTTCACACTTATAAGTAGCGTCCAGGTAGTATCAAAATTACGATTAGTGTAACCGTTCACCTTCAGATACAACTTTCACACAGGCAACGCTAAAGCGGCCGCCGAATCTGACATTACTGTAAGCCCTTGTCCATTCTCTAGGATATTTGCAATATGCCCAGACTTAGGTGCCACTACAAGGTACGGCAGACACGCAAACAGCAAATCATGCTGAGAAATAATTTCTGTAAGTATTCCACACATATATATATAAATATTAATTTCACTCAAATTGAGTATACTATACAGTCATAAAGGTTTCTTTACAACGCTTTATCTTCGTCACGCTTCCGGCAAAAAATATACTGCAACGATTTTTGCTACAGTGCTGTGCATTCCATTGCATAATACTTAAAACATCGACAAGTTCAAAACTCATTTTTCTCGTGAAAGGCGGTGTTTGGACATTCAAGGTTCAAGTGATAATCAAGCACTATGTACCTAGTATACATGGCGACTGTCACATACAGGACCAGACCAAGGGTGCAAGGCATTGAAAACGTCCGTACTCCAAACCCCCCATCTTGCCTGTTCGACTTTGGCTTTCCACTCCAAAATAAAAAACATTAGTGAGGTACTGTACGCGACATCTTTAAGTAAAACAAAGTAAAACACCTATCAAGCTGGTTAAAATTCACCAGCGTTAAGTTGTTCCATACCCTATAAAGACCATAAATCAAGCCTAGAACAATCTTAAACAAGAAGAGCCTCACGCGCTGTGAACGTCGCTTCTGAATCGAGTAATTATCTGCCGAATATCTGAGCACGTATACCACCAGTACGTATGCGTATAGTCAAACTGTTTTAACTCTAAAGAATCTGTTTGTTGTGCTTGTGGAAAATGTGATATCACGCATTCCCATATAATTGTCTACGCAGAACGTATTTGAAACGCCTTATTATTGAAGTTTAGCTTAGTTTATTATTTTCAAGCACACGCTTCTTACAAAACAACCGTGTTTCATACATTGTTGTACTTGTCATCCCAGTCATCTATATTTACACACCCTTTGGTAAAAAGGCATTATTGGGGATTATCGAAAATTAATAACAAACGCGCCATCTGGCGATTTAGATATTTGGCTGTACATAGTGTGTTCAAAACGTATCGCGACTTTTGTGTTTTTCAAAAATTATTCATTTATTCATGAATATCTATTTTGTCCCCTTCAAAGTAATCCCCATGAGATATTATACACTTGTGCCAACGGTTTTTCCAATCTTCGAAGCACTTCAAAAAACCATTTTTTTTATCTTGTTCAGCTCCTCCTTCGATGCCGTCTTTATCTCGTCAAGCGTAGCGTAACGTCGTCCTTTCATGGGCCTCTTCAGTTTAGGGAACAAGAAAAAGTCACAGGGGGCCAGATCTGGGGAATACGGTGGCTGCGGCATCATTAGTGTGTTGTTTTTGGCCAAAAACTCGCGCACAAGCAACGATGTGTGAGCAGGGGCGTTATCGTGGTGCAAAAGCCAATTTTTGTTCTTCCACAAATCCGGGCGTTTCTGGCGGATTGCTTCGCGCAAATTGCGCATAACTTGCAGGTAATATTCCTTATTGACCGTTCTACCCTGTGGCAAGAACTCATGATGCACCACGCCCCTGCAATCGAAGAAAACTGTCAGCAAAACTTTCACATTCGACCGAACTTGGCGCGCTTTTTTCGGTCTTGGTTCGTGCGGCAGCTTCCATTGAGATGATTGAGCTTTGGTTTCCACGTCATAACCATAAACCCACGATTCGTCACCAGTTATGACCCTCTGGAGCAAATTTGGGTCGTCGCGGACAGAGTCCAACATCTCATTAGCAATGTTCATGCGATGCTGTTTTTGGTCGCAATTGAGCAATTTTGGTACGAATTTCGCGGCGACCCGTCTCATGCCCAAATCATTGATAAAAATCGAATGGCACGAACCAATCGATATGTTTAGGTCCTCAGCAACTTCTCTAACGGTGATTCGACGATTGGCCAATACCATTTTCTCCACTTTATTAATTTTTTCGTCTGTTGTTGAAGTGCTCGGGCGTCCGGCACGCTCTTCGTCGTTCACATCTTCTCGGCCTTCTGAGAACATTTTGTACCACCGATAAACGTTGCTTCGGTCCAAGGTAGCTTCTCCGTATGCCACAGTCAACATTCGGAATGCATCCGCGCACTTAATTTCGTTTTTCACACAAAATTTGATACAGGTTCTTTGATCCATTTTTTTGAATAGGTAAAAATCGAAGACGATCCAAAACACGTGCAAGCAAAGCAGCTGTCAACAATTAAGTGAACATTCAAAATGGCCGAGCTTGTCGGCATAAGTGAGAAACATGAGTACCAACATAACGCCACAAAAAATCGAAATTCGAATATACGTAACCCGCGAAAATTCAAAAGTCGCGATACGTTTTGAACACACCTCGTGCATTACTGCACTTGCGGGCTGTGCGCCACGCGAACATTGTATTAACGATTTGTTTATTGGCTATAGCCCTAGCCCAAATGTTCATGCCAGAGCGAGTTATCGTCGTCATGACTCGAAAGAACCTATTAAATCTATCAGGCTGCTTACATATGCTGGTAAACGTACATCTGTAAATCTTTTCTAATATAACGGCTCCATGCACTCAACATTAATCCTGTTAATCTATAATATTTTTGTTGTTGTTATTTATTATAAATAGTAGTTATTCATTTAGCATATTAACCATTCTAATATCTTGGCCTTTGGGCTCCTTATGCCGGACGCGGTCATGATGGCAGGACTCACGATCGTGCCGTCACTAGGGTTAGGGCATTATTAGATAAGATGGCTGGGGGGCTTATAACGCAGAACTACAAAAGCTGACCGACAGATTGATGTCTTTATTCTACTCTCCTCCCAATGAAAGGGCTAAACAGAGCAGTTGGACAGCCTCTTTGCAAGAAAAAGGTTAGCAAGCCTGATCGATAAAGCCCCCACCGAGACTATTGAAGCCAGGCTTTGAGCCGTTGTTAGTAGTCAAGGAACTGGAGCTTGGTCACATGCCCTACCCTGTCCACAAATTGGGACTCTTTTGGATGACGAGACAAAGCGCATTAGTACAGGACTGCGGCTTGGTGTTGACCTAGTTGTCCCTCATCAATGTGGTTGTGATTACCTTGCAGACGCTTTGGCGCATCATGGCTTCTCATGCGCCTTCGGCACAGACCGAAGAGCACGCCACTCGGCTTTAAACGACACTTCCAGTCGAGCACTGAGGTCTGCTGGCCTTCCGTGTGTGCTAGGACCTCCAAGTCTATCCAGAGACGATCAAAAAAGGCCTGACGGTCTTACTCTAACCCCCGTTAAGCGTGGTCGCATGCTTGTTTGGGACGCAACCGACTCATTAGCCCGAGCTTCGATGGTCGTTGCAGGTGCGGACCAGGCAGGTCATGCGTCCAGGTTAGCAGAGGCTAACAAATGTAGAAAATACTCTGGCGTTGGTTATCCGCACCAATTTTATGCGTTGGCTTTCGAAACAATGGGAGGAGCAGGCCCGCTTACACTGAAATTGATTCAGCGCTTTTAAGAACCAGTGAGGAGCAGATGGTTCCGAGGACGAGCCGGTGCTAAGGACCAGTGAGGCAAACGCCCTTCTTAGGACGAGCCGGTTCTAAGAACCAGTAAAGAGAACGTGGTTCTAAGGACGAGTCGGTTCTAAGAACCAGTGATGTGGACGCGGTTTTAAGGACGAGCCGGTTCTAAGAACCAGTGAGGAGAACGCGGTTCTAAAGACGAGCCGGTTCTAAGAACGAGACGGTTCCAGGACGAGGCGGTTATAAGAACCAGTGCGGTGAATGCGGTTTTTAGGACGAGCCGGTTCTAAGAACCAGAATGGAGCATGCGGTTTTTAGGACAAGCCGGTCCTAAGAACCAGTGAGGAGTTCTAAGGACAAGCCGGTTTTAAGGACAAGTCGGCTCTAAAGACGAGCCGGTTCTAAGAAAGAGTGAGGTAAACGCGGTTCTTAGGACGAGCCGGTTCTAAGAACTAGTGAGGAGAGCGCGGTTCTTAGGACGAGCCGGTTTTAAGAGGCAGTAAACACCAGTGAGGTAAATGCGGTTTTTAGGGCGAGCGGTTTTAAAAACCAGTGAGAAGAACGTGGTTCTAAGGAGGAGGAGGCGGTTCTAGAATCGAGGCGGTTGTAAGAACGAGGCGGTTGTAAGAACGAGGCGGTTCTAAGGACGAGCCGGTTGTAAGGACGACGCCGGTTCTCAGAATCAGTGAGGTAAACGGAGTTTTTAGGACGAGTCGGTTCTAAAAACCAGTGAGGAAATCGCGGTTTTAAGGACAAGCCGGTTCTTAGGACGAGCCGGTTCTAGGAATCAGTATGGAGGACGCGGTTCATAGGACAAGCCGGTTCAAAAAATCAGTGAGGAAAACGCGGTTCTATGGACGAGTCAGTTCTAAGAACCAGTGGGGTAAATACGGTTTTTAGGACGAGCCGGTTGTAAGAACCAGTGAGGAGAAGCCTCAACCTTTCCACAAGAGACTCGAGAGCATCGGCATTTTTGCGTTAGAGGCTGTCGCTCGAAATTCAGCGACGAAACTTAGCATCTGTTCGAGGCACAATGTCAAACTAAGCCAATCCTGAATTAGGGAACCCGTAACTTCACGTTAACGCGGAGACAATTGTGCACTCCAATGTGCTAACATAAAAAATATTTATAATACAAATATATATAATAGTAATAATAATAAAATGACCTGCATATCGTTGAAATGTCTTATCAATCGAGGCATTGTTCACGAAGCAATTAACGATGCCATCTTTCGTTGAATAACTTAATTGATGTACATTCCCTTATTCCATTATCGAGAGCGTTTCATTCTTGGGCATGAACATATCAGGTGATTTAAGTCGGTTTGTAATGGTTGCGGTAAGTAATGGGGATCCTCAGAGGTGAATTGCTGCGATTCTAATTGGTGTTGGATATGCAATAAAACGATAAATGTGTGGTAAAGTTTCTATATGCAAGAACGCCTTATTTAAATCTGTAAAATAATGGTGTTTTAAGTAGTTTATGAATAGCATAAATATGATATACACTTTTACCCTTCCTGTAGCCAAAAATGACCCTTAAAGCACTATTATGTGCAATCCTATCTAATATGTTAGTGTTGAAAGCGTTGACTCGAACAATGGCAAACAATTTATAAGAGGAATAACGATTTAAATACAGTCAACATCACACCAGGGTATAAGCGATAAAAGAAGCAGAACAACGATTTTTGGTCCAACGTTGTGCATTTCGCGCTGTGTTTGTTGTACATTAGTAATGCCAAGTTTTATTAACTGATTGATTAATCTTTGCCATGAAGTAAAAATTAATATTTTCATTTTTTGCCTGTGTTATAAGTACCAATTTGAGATACGTTTAAGTTGACTATTTGTATACTCAACATCGCTAGTCCGATTTTGTAAGGGAATTGCGCAAAAAAAAGTGATGTCATCGGCAAAAGCGTCGTGAACGTCGAGTATATAACACTGAACCGCAATCATGTGTTGATAAACGCAAAAAACAGCAGTTTTTATGCTGAAATAGCTCATGAAAATATATATATATATATATATATATATATATATATATATATTTGTATATAAGCATGCGCATCACTTTCTACAAACGTTCATGATAATCAAGAATGGCAGCGTTATTCGTTGTGCTGTCTAGATGTTGCACTGCTTGTCTGAGACTGCTTGGCGCTTTGCCTAATTGCAATGTATGTCTCAGTATGCGGCATCTCCGGATGGGCGGCACGAAGCGACTAGAATGCCGAACGCAACGATGATGGACCTAACGACACTAAAGGAAAAGTTCCTCTGCAGCTTATGGATGATGAAGGTTTTGCGTGTGCTAACGCACGTAAATACTTTATCTAAGTCTGTTAGAGCGGCAGAAGTACGCTAGGCTTATTGGTTCAGAATCTTGATAGAACTAAGTTCTGGAGCCTGCTGAAATAAAGCATCTTTCTGTACGAGCTGTAGTATACGTTCCTGCTCTAGGGCAGAAGGAGAAAAAACGGTCATTCAACCGACCCGCTAACTCGACCTAGCCGCTGTTTTAGTCGACATCAAGCCGTGTCGTGGAAAAATCATGCCGTGGGAATGATAAGGATGTCTGCTGTCAGTCTCGCAAACAAGTGATGCAGAGAGGTGCAAATGGAGAAGGTTCAAGCCGCGGAGATCCCCGCCGTGGTTTGAGCAGACCTGCTGCAGAAAGGTTGCTCGGCTTGCTAAAGTTAGCAAAGGCCGGAGCAAATCACAACTACAAGCAAGGCAAATATTTCTCTCTCTGCCTCTGATAGGAAGTTCTCCATAGAACCTTGCCGTGACTGTCATGTGGAACGTGCTAGGCGAGAGGAGGCTCGTCTGGTCGAACGACCACAAAGAGAATTTTATGGCCACGTAAACCGATCTCCTAAGGGAGCACGGTACTCATTGAGTGAGGAGCTGGTGGGGCGTCACCTGACCAGTCTTCTGGTCAACCCCGATGTAAAAAACTCGATTTCAGAAGTTGAGTGTCCGTTCACCTGGAACAGCACACAATAAGTCTACCCTTTGGGGAAGATGAAGTGTTCGGTAGATAAGTAGTAAGCCAAACCATTAAGAAGGAAGGGCGGATGCCCAGATATGAGGCTATTTTGCAAGACTCTGTTATTCAAGAGCAGCGGTCAAAAATGTACGTCGAATGTCTGTTAGTACGGCAGTGCGCTTGTTTTTGCTGACGACCCTACTGAAGTTGTCGTATAGTTTAGACAGGATGTAGCAATACCTATCTTAAGCGATTTCTAATTTGCTTGAGAAGTGCTTTACGCTCTACATGACGTAAGTGCTTACCTTTAAAGTTGGGCGAGAAGCCGCCTCGTGTATGTATTGTCGGACTGTGCGCTGATGATGGAGATGCTTCAGCTTTGGCTGCGCATGTCTATGACGAAGCTTAGCCAGTTCCTGGGAGAGTGGCGTCGCAAAGTCGGGGAGGCATCGACGGAGACGCTAGTCACCTTTAAGTCTCCCTGGTTGTGGGCCGTGGTGATCTGCGGTCACCGACACGTCTATACCAGGTATACCGTACAGCGGTTCTATCACTATGGTATGCTTCCGTGAAGAGTTTTACGAGGACTATAGTACTTAGTGTATTTTTCTTTCTTCTGATCTTCGCACTTCTTCTTCTTCTGATGAAACGACAAGCGATGTAATTTATTATTGACATGAACCATCTTGTATATATTCCATTTGAATGGTTGATTGGTTGCTGATCGTCTAAGTACGTCTCATACATAGTACAGAAGATTAAGACTATTGGGTCTATCCACAGAGGTGTCCGTAAATTAGAACTTATCGACATTCGCGCTGGAGACGACGCTCAAAAGCTTCGGGATACTTTGTTTTGTTCTTTAATATTACAATACTTGACATTAAGAACGCCAACTGATTCTTTAGTTTTCCGAATAAGAGACAACATTTCCCTAGTAGAGTTGCACGCCCGAAAAAAATTGCTGGCAATGGATACACAAAATTTGGGCTCAGTTCTTCTATAGCAATATCCCTTTGCCGCCATGGTACGCGAGTGACGTTAGCACGAAACGGTGCCGCGCATTCTTAGTTCATATGCATTCATTGCACAGTGACCACAACAGTCGGAGCATTCGATGGAAGCTAACCTTGTCTGCCAGGACTTGCGTCGTGGCCACTTGGCGGCAGGCTTGAATTGACTTCATATACGGTGACCAGCCAAGGCTGGTTCGATATGAGCTCGAGTACGTTGACTCTTTTCGCCGGCCGAGTCTAGCGAATCTCAATGTTTGCCAGACCGTTCACGAAAAGTGTTTGAGAAGGAAGCGGATATTAGAAATCGCTGACGGTCTGCCTTTGCAATGTGTCAAAGTCTTCTTCCCTTTATTGTGAGGAAGCTGTACAGGGACATAGACACCATTATAACATAACAAAAACCTGCAAAATAAACAGACGTTGCTCACTTTCACAATAATAGAAAAGCTCGCGAATGTAAGTGTAAATAGACATACCTAAAAAAATACCTTTCGGGATAAACCTCAGCCAATATTTAACGTCCACGGGACTGCTTTTCGCAATGCTTCATAGGCGAACCCCCATAAATACAAATGTGCAATGGTGGGGCTCGAACCCGCGCACCTATGTGTTTTCTCCGGTCGCGAGGCGCAGGCGAAAGGCACCACGCCACCGGGCTCGACAATAGACATACCTACTCACATTTGTTTATCTATATGGTCGACGGGAAAGAAGGGAATTGCATCTATATCTATATATATACATACATAGATGCATATATATTTATATATACATATATGTATATGTATATATATATATATATTATATATATGAATATGTATATATATATATATATATATATATATATATATATATATATATATATATATATATATATATATATATATAGTCTCGACCCGACCGCCGTAGCGTACGGACGTGTTTTGTGAGTGCTCCGTGATAAAGGGTGATAGTGGGAGCCTGTCGCATCTGCGGCAAACGCAACCACTACTCCCGACACCTCAGGTCAGCACCAAGTTCCGGACTACTCATCTACGACAGCAACGACTACGCGGGTGAGAAATTTCCAACTTCATACTGTCTAATACTTAGTGTAAGAGACGGCAATTCGAACGGCACCACGTGCGGCAATTCGAACGCCGTTACGTGCAGAAACGAAGCGCCGCCACGTACAATTTCGAAACACCGCCGCGTGCAATTTCGAAACACCGCCGCGTACAATTTCGAAACACCGCCGCGTGCAGCAACTCGAACGGCGCCACGTACGCGATAACTCGAGAGCGGAAGCGCGCCAAAACTTAAACGTTGCGAAACGACTCCAAGTCGACAGATTAGCAAGTGCGGGTAATACACGCACTTTTGCTAACTGAAGGACGGGAGTAGCTGAGCACAGACTCGGCGACTCAAGACTTAAGCCCGGCAGGTCTCAGTCTTGCCACCCCCCTCCGTGATGGCCGCCTCTGGCGGCAGCCCGACAGGGCCCTCAGCTACTCAAGAGTTACATGACGAGGAACTCTCTAGCATGCTTGAGGAAGCATGGAGACCTGCGTCACAATTCAGTAGACGCAACTCTCGCGCTCTGAATCGACAAGCGAGCCTCCAGACAAAACAGGCTCAGGAACAGCCGCCTCTACCAGTAGCAAAACCTGAGGAAGCAACACTCCCAGACGAAGCTATGGACACTCAGAGCGAGCCTAGATCTGCCTCCCTTAAGAGAAAAGCTAGCTACACTCCTGAATCAGAGAAGAAGACCCGCGCGCCTACTAGTCCTGAGCAAGAAGAGCCTCCTTCGCCTAACTATGTAAACGAAAAAGACCTACAGTTCCTACTGACGTCAGTGGCCGACATAGAACAACTAGTCAGCAAACACCGAACTACGCACCTGCAAATCTCTAAAGCAGTGCGAACTATGGGCCTAAATATACGTGAAATCTGCCGTAGAGCGCTTGACGTAGGTTTCACTCCCGCCAGAACAAAGGGACAGTCCGTCGAAACAAATACCGACCCACTCCCAGAGCTTGCACCTCTCCCGCCGCCAGAGGAATTTATAGCTGCAGAGATACACGGCCTTCTCGTTAAAGAGGAACTAACCGACGAACAATATGCAGACCTCATGCAAAGGGAGTGGCCGGCGCGCACTTATACTAGCACCAGCCTCAGTAAAGCAAGTATTTTAGCTGACAAGGCCCCAGCAAGAGCCTTACTGCTTTCACAAAAGTCCGACAAAGACGAACGCCTTATAAACAGACTATCGCCGCAGTTCCCTGGACTGCAGGATGCATTGCCGCACCTTAAGGAAGGGAAGACTATTTTCCTGCAAAATCGGGACATCCTAACAATCGAGGGAGTTGAAAACACTCCAGCTCCAACACGAGCACTCTACGCACGGATGATCCCGCATACTGAAGAAAACGAAAACGATTTTTCTTTGCAAGTCCTGAGAGAGGCAGCAACCAGTCTCTGCGGCTTCCTTAGAACTAGAGACATCCAGGCAGCGGCAGTGGCCATCCCGGCAACAGCCGATATTACTCTGTTGAGAAAAGTATTAGAACAAGCCCTCGCGAAACATCCAGGAATGACCGTGGAAATCCGAGTTAAAGGCCGGAAAATAGAAGAGGCTCACGACAAAAAGAAGAGAAAGAAGCCTGACTCTACCTTTGCAGTTGTCGTGAAGTCAGGCAATGCATCCTATGCTGAAGCCCTACGTGCACTCAGGAACAACATTGATCCAGCGACAGCTGGAGTGGATGTTAAAAGAGCCTCAAGAACAGCTACAGGCGAAATCCGACTGATCGTGCAAGGGACTACTCCCGATGCCACCGGCAGATTTCTTCAGCACATAAAGGAGAAGGCGTCTTTGGAAGCGACAGCCCAAGCGGTCTCACAGACCAAGGCTATGATAATCCGGGACCTAGATGAGTCCATCGAGCCGAAAGACATCCTCAAAGCGCTTACCAAGAACGGAGCACCGGAAATGGCTTTTACCTTAAGTCCGCTAAAGAAAACCCGGGCGGGCGACTTCTCGTGCATTGTTAAAATGCCACCAGAGGAAGCCCAAAGATTGCTACGTCAAAGACATATACACCTTGGTTGGACTCGGTGCCGCATAGACGAAATGGTCTCGGTACCGCAGTGCTCACTGTGCCTGAGCTTTAACCACACGGCCAGGGACTGTACCGCAGCCCGACCAACCCAACCTCGCTGCTTCAAATGCGGAGGACAAGGACACGTCGCAAAGAGCTGCACGGCCAATAGTAGGTGCTACGTATGCAACGTAGATGGACACTACGCCACTACAACGCAATGCCCAGCATATAGACAACGGGTTACAAACCTCCGAGTAAGCCACAATCAAAATGACCAGCAAAATTAAAATACTGCAAATAAACCTCCGTAGAGCCCCCAGAGCATACGATCTGGCGTCCCAATTCGCAACCGAAAACGACATAGAAATCCTGCTTCTCTCCGAGACCCCTACCACACAGCTTTCTCAACCCGGGCCCCACGCTGGTAACAAATCCGCTTCGATCAAGGTATTTCCTACAAGATACTCGCCCACGTCAGTGGGACAGGGGACCCACTTCTCCTTTATTACCACTTACGACTTCGCGATCTACTCAGTCTATATCTCTCCGAACTCCACCCTACAGGAATACGAGGACTTCCTTGAAGAACTGGACCTCAGCATGAGCGCTCGCGGTCACCGAAAGGCGATTGTGGGAGGGGACTTCAATGCGGCCCACAGTCTGTGGGGAAGCAGGTCCTCATCAAGGAAGGGAGAGATCCTGCTAGAATGGGCAACCCGGGCGGATCTACAACTCATGAACACCCAGGGATACACCTTTGATAATGGCAGGCACAAATCAACATTAGACCTGACATTTGCATCAGAGAGACTATCGCACCGAGTAACCGACTGGAGGATTCACGAGGAAGCAGAAACTCTATCCGACCATCTCTACGTAACCTTCTCTGTCAATCTAACTTCTTCCCAGCTTCATCGTCCTACAAAACCGCAACGTTTTCCCAGGCTAAATTATACCCGCCTGCAGAAAGCATTAAGAAGAAAAGTACATAACCTCACTGAATGCTCGGCAGCAGAAATCTCTACACTACTAGAGGAAGCCTGCCGAGAGTCCAGCTCCCGCCCACACCCTAAGATAGCCAATCGACCACCGTGCTACTGGTGGAATAATCGGATTGCCGAAAAGCGAAGGGCCTGCCACCGCATACGGCGAGTATGCACGCGCCGCAGAGCAAGGTACCGACGAGAACTCTTCTACCTATGGGAAAAGTATAAAGAAGCACGAAGAGCCTTACATAAAGCCATTAAGGTTAGTAAAAAAGACCACTGGATCTCTCTGGGTGAGGAGGTCGAGGGAAACCCTTGGGGCAAAGGATACATGATTGTGCGAAAAAAAATGCGCCACGCACAGCCGCCTTTACCTGTAGAAGTGGCGCGACCGATTGTAAATGCGCTCTTTCCACAAAGACCATTGCCGGAGTCGGTAGTCTTTGAAGAAACCTCAGATCTTTCCTTCGAGCCAATCTCAATTCAAGAGATCAGAATAGTGGCTGAACGCATACGACCAGGGAAAGCGCCGGGCCCAGATGCTGTCCCCCCTCAAGCAGTACGCGTACTCCTAAAGAACCATCCAAAGGTATTCAAACGCATGATGGACACAATTCTCACCAGCGGAGAATACCCAAAGCCTTGGAAAACGGCACGCCTTACCCTTATCCCGAAACCCGGGAAGCCACAAGGAGACCCCTCAGCATACCGCCCTATAAGCATGCTCTCCTGCCTATCCAAGGCAGCTGAGCATATTATTAACGGGCGACTAGTTACAGAATTAGAAGACAAGAAGGCGCTGTCAGAAAACCAGCATGGTTTCCGCGCCGGGCACTCCACACACTCGGCTATCAGCAAAGTTCTAAACATAGCTGAAACACAAAGAAATTCACCTATCGCAAACCGGGCGCACTGCCTTGCCGTCCTTATTGATGTCAAAAACGCATTTAATACGCTCTCGTGGGACGCCATAAACCAAGCACTTGGAAATAAAGGCGTGTCTCCCTACCTACGACGTATCCTAGCGTCGTATCTAAAGGACCGAGCATCTACATACGATGGAGTGGACTACGCCGTCACTGCCGGGGTTCCCCAAGGATCTGTACTGGGACCAACCCTGTGGAACATAACCTATGATGGAGTACTAAGACTGCCGCATCCCCCGGGAGTTTTTTCTATTGCCTACGCAGACGATCTGGCACTGATCGTTACCGCCAGTGACGAGGATTTGCTCGAAGGTACAGCCAACGGAGCCTTGGCGGATATCCGACAACACCTCCGCACGCTTGGCCTCGAACTGGCTTCACAAAAAACGGAAGCAATCCTTCTAAACGGACTGAAGCGTCCTCCACGCAACCTAAATTTACACCTGGAAGGCCATCCAATAACACCCACGCCCGTGGTCAAGTACCTGGGCGTGATCCTGGATAGAGCTCTCACAGGAACACCTCATGTGCGCTATGCAGCTAAAAAAGCAGCCAAAGCCTCAGCAGAGTTACGGAAAATCCTCCCACGGACCAGAGGGGCAAGCGACTCTCGGCGCCGACTCTTAGCATCAGTAATAGACAGCATCATGCTATACGCCGCACCCTTATGGAAGCGCACTACTACAAGAGCTACAACACGTCGCCTCCTCAACAAGACCCAAAGACCTATGGCGCTTAACCTAACACGAGCAAGTCGCACGGCCTCCACAGCAGCTGTACAAGTACTCTCCAGACAAATTCCCTGGGACTTGAGAGTAAAAGAATTGGCATCAAGAAGCCCTGTAACCAACGTTCTGACGGAGGGCACACTAGTCAGCAGAACCGACACACTAAGCGAATGGAGCCAGCAATGGGAAGCAATCCAGCCGGGCCATCCTGGATATTGGACAAGATCAATACTTCCTGATCTTAAAAAATGGTACAGCCTCAAACACGGCTCGCTTACCTACCCACTCGCGCAACTGTTAACAGGCCATGGTGCCTGTTTTCAGCAGTACCTACACCGCATCGGTAAAACTGACTCCCCTGTATGCCGCATGTGCAACTCGGGGGAGCCGGATGATGTTAGGCACTGCTATGAGCGGTGCTCCTTCTTCGACACTGAGCGAGAGCTATTGTCCCGGAACCTAGGACTGCAGAACCCCCTGACATGCCAGGCCCTTGTAGAGGCGCTCCTCAAAGATCACAAATCCTGGATTCTAGTAAGAAGATTCGCACAAGGTATCTCTGAGGCGAAAATAACCGCCGCACAAAGCCGAGCAGCCTAAATGGCAAGAAGAGTGGCCAGGCGAAGTAATCTCGAGAAGACAGTACTGCGGCCACCCCCCGTCAAGGGGCAAAGAGGACGACTGGATTTTAGTGGGTGCGAGTCCCACACTACCGAGGCTTTAACAACGTCGCCCGGTGTGCATAACGCATTTTACCAGTTACCTCTATAAAAAAAAAAAAAAAAAAAAAAAAAAAAAAAATTTATATATATATATATATATATATATATATACATATATGTATATATATATATATAGAGACGAAAACTGCCGAATGGGCAAATGTATTGTAAATGATTAATAAATCATCGCAATGTTTTCTATATAAATATATATATATATAGAGAGAGAGAGAGATGGTCGAAGTGATAGCCGGTATTCAAATATATATATATGTAAACAGTCCCTGACAAAATATAGAGCCACCCATTTTTGCCATATTTCACGCATTTATTATAACCAACCATGTCAAGATCACTGTGGTACATGCTCACAGAGTAACAGCGGAGACTTCCATCGACATTCGAGGTCTCGGATTACTTTGAACCATGATATTTCCACATTTGGCACAGCTACACCGCGAAAAAATTAAAATGCCACTAGCAAGATACATGTCTCAATGAGAGAATTAAGCGGATTAATGGCGTTTGGGCTCATTTCACGGCACCCAGCAACTATACTTAATACTCAGTGAACTTCCCATTAAGTCGGATAACCTCAAAAACGCGGTTTGGTATAGTGTTAAACAAATTTTGAATGACGTCTTGCAAGAGCTCGTCTCAAGCCTCGCAAATTGTTTTTCGTTGGTGTAAACTTACCGTGAAAGCCAGCTCCACACATTCTGGATGATATTAAGATCAGATGAGACTGCAGGCCAGCGGAGAACCTCAATGTGACGTTGGTCGAACCAGCTTCCGATCGGCCTGACGGTGTGAATCGGGGCGTTATTGTGGCGTATTAGTGACGTTTTGACAAAATTTGTTGTTCCTTGTGGACATCGTGCAAATAATAGTTAAATCGATCCGGTTTATCAAAGTTAAACTTTTTTCATCCAAAAAGAGCACTCTGTGTCTTTCAGTGGTCCATGACATCGTATCGTGGGCGAAGTCAAGACGAGCTTTCATCGGTCAGCGGTCAGTCGTTGTTTTTTCTTGTGTTTTTTTCTCATGAGCCAGTGCGTCTTCCTGAGGAATTTTTTTGCACGTTCGTTTGCACGTCGGCCGCTGGCGCAATTGCCCTCGCCGAGGGCGCAGAGTTCGACGCTTTCTTCAAAATTGCAGCTTGCTTCGTTCTGAAATGGCATTTATATCGTATTTATTTCACTCATATTGAGTATGCATATAACATGAACAATTATACATATTATACAATTATACACTCAGCTCCTCGCGGCATGTTATACGAGAGAGGCAGTGCAGTGATCTCTTCGCAAGGGCCAGGCAGGCAGATGCATGAAACTTCGTACACGCCTGAGAGCACAGTCGACAGACGCACTCGGTGTACTCTTCGTGGAAGCTCGTATTCGAACAAACCAGGTGATGATAGCCATGAACTATGTATCTGGTATAGACGTGGCGATTGTCACACGCAAGACCAGACCAGAGGTGAAAGGCCCTGAAAACATCCAGGTCTCCGACCTCTCGTCGGACTTGTTCAACTTTATTTTCCCATTCCGAGATAAAGCTCTCGAATGGTACTGTACGCGGCGTCTTCAACCTTAATCGAATGATCTCAACAACTGGTGCACAGCCTGACATTAGGTACACAAAGCGGCTCCTTGCCCGCATTGACAGGCAAAGTACTCGCTTCATGTACATTGTAAAACACCTTTCAAGCAAACCAAAGTTTGCCCGAGTGAGGTGTTCCCATACTCTGTCAAGACCATACATCAGCGCCGGAACAACCTTGAGGTAGAAAAGCGCCACTGCCGTCGGGACGGACAGTCGCCGGACATCGCCTATTTCTCCATAAAGAGAAATTAGGGCTGTGCGCGCTCTCTCGACGATGTGAGCAGTGAAGGTCGTCCCAGTATAATGAAGCCGAAGCCCCAGATACCGGAAAGAGTTAACGAATTCCAAGGATTGGCCGCCGCAACGTATAACGTCTTTAGCAGCCAATCGACCTCCTCTTCTGAATTTCATAGCCTTGGTCTTCATGGCGTTTATTTCCAGCCCTCTTGAGACAAGGAACACCTCCGCCAGAGAAGCGATGCGCTTGATGGCACCCAGGTCGTGATGAGCGACCACTATGTCATCTGCGTACATCACAACTGTGGCCTTCTGGAACTCTTGTCGAATATAATCAACAAAATCGGCAAGCAGAAGAGTGAAGGAGACGCAGCTCAATGGGTCGCCTTGCGGGGTTCCCACATTTTGCCTTACCTGCAACACTTCCTGCTCACCTTGTACCAGTAAGGTGTCCTCATCAAAGAAACTGGAAATTACGCCAAGAAGAGAGCCACCAACCCCTGCGTATCGGAATGACTTCACCAGGAGATCTCGAGGTGCTTTGTCGAAAGCCTTGACGCAGTCTATAAAGACTGCATACAAATGGCCTCCGGGCTTTGCCACAGCTCGCTCTATCTCTGACTGAAGCACATGGATTGCATCACGCGTTCCTCGACCTCTTCGAAAGCCGAATTGCTCCGGTGGAAGGGTCTGGTCGACAACGTACTCGATCCGTTTTATAACCAATTTGCAGAAGATCTTCTTCAGCGTTCTTTCAGACGCTATACCGCGGTATAAGTCTGGGTCTCGTCTGTCATCACCATGCTTACCCTTAAATAAAAGAGAAAGCCTGGCGATATGCCAGGCTTCTGGCATTTGTCCCCTCTGCATGATCTCGTTGAAGAAATCACAAAGATGGTTTGCCAAAAGTGGCTCAGACTGCACCCAGTGCTCATAGTACACTTGGTCTGGCCCCGCACTCTTTCCTCTCGGAAGAGAGTGCAGAACCTGACGTACTTCTTCTACCTCAAAGGGCAGATTCATAGTATCCTGATCCAATGTGAGCGGGTGCTCAATCATTGGAGCCAGGCGTACCGTCTCGCGGTTATATAGAAGACCGGTCAGGTGGCTCGTTACCTGTTCGTCGCTGAGCAGGTGGTTCGCCCCCCTACGAGGCCGTACGACGTAGGCTGAGGGCTTGCGCTCCGCTCTTTCGAGCAGTCGGATTTCCTCCCGCCTAGCGTATTCACGCTTGTGGTCAAGGCATAGCTTTATGTAAGCTTTTCTACTATTGAAGTAGTCAAGCCTGCGTCTGGCTAGCAGCTGTGGTGGTGCCTTTACCCTCGCTTGGCGCAAAAGCTCGAGCACCCCACGGTGGGCGAGATAGCAAGCCTGAGAAAACCACTGTCGTGATCTCCTCTGCCCCGGTCTCTTCCACCTGACTGCACTTCTCATGGTTCTCTCTAGCAGTTCACAACAAGTATCCACATCACAGCCCACCTCGAGGCTATCAACCTCTAATAGTGAGAGGTCAACACGCCTCGTGGGGACCAGGTGTGGGTCGCCTTGCTGCTTAAACCAGATATCTGGAATATTTGCGACTGCTGACACCGGTAGGTGCTTCCTTGCAGCCACCTCGAGAACATCGAAGCTTTCAACTTCGCCATCGACAAGGTTGTAAAACAGTAGGTCAATGGTGCTGCTTCCGTTATGACTTATATACGTGTGGTCTTCGCGTGCATTTGCACATCTCAGACCAAAGTATTCCATCAACTGGAGCAGCACCTCTCCTTTATCGTTAGTAGCCCCACCATCAATACGGGCATTGAAGTCGCCACCGACGATGGTTGGCATAGACAGGTCGAAACCTGATATACCGGAACTCACCGTGTCAGCGACCTCTGCCGAGTCAAGATGTGGGGGGAGGTAGAAGACGGCTATGTTCACCCTCATAGACGAGAGACCCACATAGAAATCGTTCTTCCTCACACATAGCGCCGGCGGTAAACGTTTATGTAGGTAGATTGATAATCCACCCACTGGTCTACCACGGCCTCCAGCAGGTAGAACTGCCAGCTGGTGGAACCCTCGCATATTATTGATATGCAGTTCCTCCCGCTGGTAGGTCTCCGTAAGGAGTGCAATGTCCACCGACGTAAGCATGTCAACTGGCGCTAGGTCTATTGCTCCTCTTAGTCCCTCACAGTTCCAAAGAAGCAGCCGCGATGATGAATGAAATGGCATTTGGACGCCCGAAACTCTTTTTTATGCCTATTATATGTTTTACCTAAATTAACAAAGTTATTCACTACTTGGGGACAACGTGGGAAATTTCGCGATTAGAGAGTCCAATAGCCCCATACGCATTGATATAAACCTTTTCGTCACTCATGAGGCGCTAGCCTAAGTCTATCGCTTCAACAATAAAAAACTTCTGGTAGGAGGTCTGCCTCTGTTTCTGTCGAACCCAAACATCGTCATTCTGCTTAAGATTACTCGTTAAAACATGCATCTTGCTATTGGCATTATAAATGTTTGCGGTGTAGCTGTGCCAAATGTGGAAATCTCGTGGTTCAAAGTAATCCGAGACCCCAAATGTCGATAAAAGTCTTCGCTGTTACTCTGTGAGCATGTAGCACTGTAGTCATTGCACGTTCGGTTACGATAAATGCGCGTAATGTGGCAAAAATGGGTGACCCTATATTTTTTTCCGGGGCTTTATATATATATATATATATATATATATAATCAAAATGTGCAATACTCTCTTTTGAGATATATGTGCTACTGTAAGATCTATCCTGCCACTCATGGTGATGCCGACCATCTCTTCCCTTCTGTATATATATATATATATATATATATAATAAATGTTTGCAATACTCGCTTTTGAGATGTATGTTTTGCTCTAGGATCTAACCTGTCACTCATGGTGTTGTTGACCATCTCTTTATTTCTGTTCCGTCGACGTGTATATACGTATACACCCCAGCAGCGAAGACGCAATAAGTCACTGAATGCGCGGGCATCTGTGATAAAGAAGAAGGCATGACAAAAATGAATTAGTAGTCGTTGGCGCGAGCCAGGCAGAGGACGTGTGTTTTTTGAGCAAGAGACTGGCGAACGATCGCCGTCCTATCGTAAGGATGGTGAACACTAGTCTCTATATTCGATTAACGTTTCATTATAAAGTACAGGCGTTTCTACATAAATGTATGTATGTATGTATATATATATATATATATATATAAACCATAATTACTGTATCGAGTCGGGTGGAGAAGAACGATCACGACCACACATCACGCAAACTGTTCGAGCATTATTGACCCACCGCAAAACGTGACGGCCGAATTTTATTGACCGTATTTTTGACGGTAAGATTTTAGAAGCGATTGCACCCCCTGGGGGCACAGCTACTTCATGTGGGTGTTACAACGGGACGAGGCACCCGCTCACACCGTGCAGAACCGTGCAGTACTGGTGCTAGTGGTGCAGCCATCATCTCCACCGCGGAGCTCAGATCTCAACCCCCATGGAATTCATTGTATCGGGGTTTTTAAAAGCCGGATTTGGGACTACTTGATTCCAAGGATGTATACAATATGTTAAATTATTTCAATGGGTGTATAATACAAATTTAAAATTTTACATTTATTTATGAACCGATTTTAATATAAAACAACATTCAATAACCTAGCTGTACTTCTAAAAAGTAAACTTTGGCGATGTTAGTATCTATTGTTGTTATTTCATGGTGTGCTTTCAAAGTTGTTACCGCAATTATAGCCCATACTGTATATACACAAATGCGTACAGATGTACGCATATGAATATATAAATGTATATATATATATATACGTATGTAAAAATGTTTATATATATATATATATATATATATATATGCATACATGTTTTGCTGGCATGTCTGTCTTTGTCCATTTCGCTGGTGGGTCGCGTATGGCCCCGGGGCGAGGCTTTTATTAGTCGTATTGGACGAACAACTTCCGCGGTAAACCAGCGGTCGCAGTGGCCGGAGACGGTGTTTCTCCATCTGGCTATTGCACGACCCTTGCTCGGTCGCTCAATGTGTACACCCATTTGGCAATGGGCAACAGCAGCAGCAGCACCGGCAGTCTCATGAAGGGCGCCATTGCGTAGCGCTGTCTCACCGCGGCGAGATCGTCAACACACCATCGTTGTGTTCGCCATCGTTGTTCGACTAGTACTGGCCAGCACCTCCTCGTACGTTGTTGTATTACAAGCGACACGAGACCCCTGAGTCGGCCGTATAACGTGCTGGAGAATCGCACCCCAGGGGCGAGCAAACGATGCTTGCGTCTATAGTTAGCGGCTGTGGGCTGCGCCGCCAGAGTTGGAATGAAGGCTCCCCCCGGACGGGCGAACACGGTGAGGTTCAAGTGTCCCCCTCTATCCTTCAATAGGCAATTCGTGTTGCTGCTCTGTCGCGAGGTTCGGTTTCCCGTCGGTTTGCGGCTCGTTGTGTCTGGGAATGGGTGGGGTGGTGCACGGAACAGGACTAATGCTCTGCTCTTAGTACAGACGAGTAAGGGGACGGACGGGGCCAACGCCCGTATATGTACGCGACTAGTCAGTAGCCTCCTGAGCCCAGTTAATGTTCACGGGGCTCTTGCTCTTCACGACAGATTGTGACAACAAAAAAAGTGTGAGGATCCCAGAATGTTGCTTGCTCAACTACTATTGCGGGCCTGTTAACCCGCTACTCTGCAGACGTGCTCGATACTCTATCTGCGACAATAGAATTATCTTATAAATTATTTAACTTGGCGTATACGAAACAATACATAAAAAATAATGCGGAATAATTATACTTGAAGCAGACACTCAACGCGGTGGTAGAACATACGCTGCAATACGCAATAATTCTGAAAAAGTGGATATCCACCTCTTAATTCATTCCATAAGCAAGCAGTGTTGGGTGCACAGCTCTGCTTTCTGTCAGACGATCTGTCTTGTTCTTGCCTGTATCGAACATTTATTGTTGACGAAACATATTTGAATGTTGGAATCGGAAACGGCGTTAAAACATAGAACGGAAGCTGTATTGCACAAGTCGTCGGCGCTATTTGAGGGGGATCAAACAATTTAATCCTACAAACCAGAAATTGTACACATGCAAGCGGCTTTATTTAAGGGAGCTAAACAATCTATTCAGATAGTCAAGCAGCGAGTTGCACAACTGTTTGCGTCAGAAAGTGAAATTCAGTATATTCAAGTGGTTGAAATGATCCAGGCAGCTCTTAGCAAAC
The DNA here is from genome assembly GCA_003439945.1 of Dermanyssus gallinae. Taxonomy (NCBI): domain Eukaryota; kingdom Metazoa; phylum Arthropoda; class Arachnida; order Mesostigmata; family Dermanyssidae; genus Dermanyssus; species Dermanyssus gallinae. The sequence continues at coordinate 40,573 of QVRM01000772.1, forward strand.
AAAACATGAGTATCCTTCTCATGACAAAATTATTCTAAATGAGTTGTTTATCTAAAATCGCTTAACTGCTGACAAAAGTACACGTGTCAGTAGTACGGCCAAATATGGAAATCAATACCTCGTCTCTGCCGAAATGTTTCAAAGGAGAAAAAGTAAGTATGGTAAAATATGTTATGGATATTATATAAATAAATACAATCGCTACAACATACCAGCCCGCTCCTTATTCGCTGTGTTGAATTATTCGCTGTGTTGGATGTCCGCTTCTTATTCGCGGTGTTGGAAAATAGAAAAAAAAACTAAACTATTCAGTACGCAGCGTGCAAATTGCAGTTTTTTGTATACTCGACTTATAATTCTTCATTTCAGGTCAATGCTTCAGTAAGTGCCGGAGGAATAATCTCAGGTACCGCGACTACTTATTTTATTATTTATGCTTATTCCACTGTAACTTCAAAATAAAATAAAACTTATTTTATTGTACAACAAGATATGGGATTTGAGTGGATATGCTGTTTATGATAGTTGTAATAATCCTCAAGTAAAATCCTAACCTGCAACATCTAGATTCTGACCTGGTTTCGATACATCGAAAACAGATAGCAAAACTGACCATGCTGATTGCTTACACAATACGCATGTATCTAGATTGCATTGCGCTGCATTGTACATTTACCTTGACTGCACCTCGACCCCTTTTGTTGCTTGAAATATATTTTACAATTGGGCCATAATACGCCAAAGGAGCTTACTACCAACTGGCTCGATGTCTATGGCCATAATTACCGCGTTATAGAGCACACTAATTGGCTTTAAACGTAAACACAACTAAGGCACAATAGTTGCATGTAAAAATTACAATGCAATTTTTACAACTGCCACTATCGTGTCTGGAATCTAAATGCTGTCACACACCTGATAGCATCCCCCTACATTCAAAACAGACCTAGCCGTTGTTTAGCGAATTATTATAAGCTAATGTTTAGGCGGTGGTACCACGACGCCATAGTTCCAGATCTCTTTTGGTATAGAGTATTGTTACACTGACGCATAATAGGGGGGCTAAAAAGTGCATTGAAAGCTGTCGCCCTGTGTCTCAATGTTCCTGTACCTGCACAATTTTGAAATTGGAGGGGAAAATATTTTATTTGACACATTCCAGCTCGGATTTGTGCCTCGAGGCTGTATATGCACGCAACTATTAGAAATGACAAACCATTGGCTCTTGTACATAAATGCTTATTGTTGACTAGACGAAGAAACGCTCCAGGTCTATCCACAGACCCGTAAATGGCTTACTGCTTTTCTGTGCAATTGATCGTTCCGAGTAAAATGCGGGGAAGCGCTTGGTGACCCTCGACTGACACTGTCTGACGTGCCAGAGGACTGTTGCATCTCTCCACTGTTATACACAATATTTGTTTTAGCCACAAAAACCTACAACCTACCGCGTACAAAACAAAAAAACATTTTAAAAACGCGGACGACCAAAAATACACTGTTCCTTAGACCCTTCGGCAGCAGACACTGCGTTGCACTGCGCTGTCGACGTCATCAGCTGTTAGTGCAGTGACGATGATAGTGACGATAGAGCTCGCCTCTTGTGTCTAGCTTTGAAATATTATTCAAAACATTAATAATTTAATATTTTTAATTAATTCATTAAACATTAATAATTTAAACAATAATAAGGGACTATTAGCTCAACACTGCTTACCGCAAATGTTGCGCGGGAGAGCTAGGTGTGCAAATGTCGACGGATCTTGCGTTCTCTGCACATATTACACATTTAGTCAACACAGGCATCTATCTGTATTTGTAATCATTCCGCTATTCCGTTGTATCATTATTAAGCACCCACGATAAATTAGCTGAATAAATGCTGTTAACCTTTCGTTGCAGTCAACTTAATTTGGGTACAACGACACACGATAACTATTAGAACTAGTGAGCTCGAGTCATTATTCTTGTTTTGTGTACGAATAAAAACTCGTTGGAGCCCAAAAATGGCTATACCTAAATAAGTCGCATGAACTGAAGTTATCAATTATATTGTAACGTTGTCTCGTTACGCTAAGTTAGCCGGAGATGCAAGCTCAGCAAGGCGGTTACCACAACACGAGAGACTCGGACCAAATAGTGATAACACACAGCGTAAGGTCTGACTGGTAGCGTTGCCGAACGGAGAATGCGTTATGGTCATCCTTCTCCCGGGCTATTTATTTGCTCAAGCGACGCCGTAGCGCTCGTATAGTAATAATGTTAAGATGATGACTCGAATCTTCGACGTCGCTGATTGGTCGGCGGTGATGCACGTGCCATACTGTGTGTGTGTTACATCTCACCAGCACGCAGCCTAGTGGTCAACTTGGTCGACACGTTGCACGTTGGATTGGATGCTTGCTTGGCTTACTGACGTCGTCAGTTATCAGCGGCGTAGGTCGTTGTGGTTCACATCGGGTTGGGTGCTTGATTGAACTTCGTTACAATATGTCTGCTTATCGTGTGGCCAGAGAATCGTAACTACAAGGCGGCTTTGCAGGCTTCCCTGCATGCAATTTCGGTATTTACTTTCAAATGTATGTAGGTAAATCAAGGCGTTTTCTGTTTCGTTGTATTTAATGTTTCATTATATGGCCAATAATTAGCCAGTAACATAAAACCGTTGCACTATCCAACGGAGTTCATAGGACAGATTCCCTAGATATATAAGGCGATTCCAAATTGAGGTGTGCTAAAGACACTCCTATACGTAACGCAGTTTCAATTTTAATCAGATTTTCAAATTAATTGCATACTGTTAAGACAACTGGCAGACTAGAAAGATGAAGCCAAATTTTGCCTGATATTATAGATGACTTCTAAGTTAGCGAGCTAGTTACGAAATTAAGCGTTTATTAGCGAGTTGTTTTTTCTATGACGCACTTTTGGTTACAATGACTGGCACACAATATATTTTTGAAACCCTGAACGCTGTTACAGTGCTGCGTTGTACATGAAATTCATACTGCTTTCCGAGAATGGCTCCTGAACGAAATTGTGGCACCGCAGTAGTTGTCATATAAGTTTGCACACACAACTCTTGTATCTCTCTTTTCTCTCTCTCTCTCTCTCCAAGAACTCGGAGTAGAAGGGTTTCTTTACTGAGCTTGGCGAGCATTCAAAGACAACATATTGCTTTGTATGCCGTGGCTTTTCATAAGATGCTTTACCTCTAATTCGGATGCACCAAACAATATGCTCGATTGATAACTTCATGTTGTGTCGCAGTACAAACGCGGTTTTTTTTCTGACTCGTCAATTCCGGATAAAATTCGAAGAGGTCCGGACTTATTTGTTCTCGAGACTCGTCACAGGTGATAGGATTTGCACTTTTGTGAGCCTCTGCTCAAGTGCCAGAACTTGCAGCGGTCAGGCGCCCTCACCCATAGAAGTGAAGCGCCAAAGGTCAGCTAAAAATGTCATGCTTGTTAAGACATTCTCCAGAAGTGAAATTATAGCAACAGTCGAATTCGAAGAAGGTCGCACAATGAAGAACAATTAGTATGCTACAGAATGCCTACTCTATCAAAGGGCGGCTATCACATATTTAAAATGGGATAATATGGGTTAGATGTTAGAAGGATTGTAAGGATGGGCTAGAAAATCCACTTCTTATGCGACTTGACTCTGTTTCCTCCGGGTACACGTTATTGAGTAACAACGTTCTTACACTTTTTCAAATAAGCTTAGTATAACATTTTTGAGCATACAGTTAAACTATTTTTATCTAGGTGTAACGTGGCATCCGTTAAATGTTGCATGTGCGTTGCTTTCCTCGTGCAGGGTGCAGATTCACAGCAAAGGACTAACATTTAAACGGAGCTCGCTAGAGAGAGAAAATGTAAATAAAGGTGCGACCACTATATGCTTTGCGTAACAGTGGCAAAAGTCTCCTTGAAATAGAAGTTTACTCTGACTTGTCAATCTTCAGCCACAACCTTGGTGCCCTTCGTATGTGGGCACAGTGATGTTATAAGTCGACCATCCTAAATAGCACTTTGATTGCCTTTAGGGAGGCCAACTCGCAAGCATCGTAGTGGCTGCAAACGCTGGGAGTGCCGCAAATGTAGTTGAGGCGAGCACTCGCAATAAATTGCCCTAACGATGTATAAATTGTAACAATGTCTAAGTCGCTGATTCTTCTGTTTTCCAAGGGTGTTCTATCTTCTCAAGCGCGAGCGGATTTTGCAACAGGTGTATACTGTTAGAGGTGATACAGATCACACATTCACAGATTCTGCACATAGGTCGCATTCGCTTGCGGTCAATATTTCTTGAATCCCATTTTGCATATATAACTTCATGCAAAAGTATATGTATTGCAACCCGTTAACAAAGTACCTAATTTTGCAACTTGCACCTCTTCAGTAATGAGTGATCATCGCTCGAGTATCAGAAATTTCGTTCCGAAAATCGCTTACCAGAATTGAGAACAATAGTAGGCTGACGTTATCGCCTTGTGCGACACTTGCGGTCTGATTAATTGGGTTGGGTCCAGTTTCCTCGTCGTTGATGACTAAATACCCTCTTGTAGCACAGCTTTTCATTGTTTTTGTTAGGACACCATATAATGCTAATTTCTCGAGAATTATTTTTCGCAACGCTGTATCGAAACAATTAATTATCGCATCCACTACCTCCAAAATACCAATAGGGCAAGCCAGCTCTTGGCAGGCTTCGGTTTTTCATTGGCTCTATACGGGGATATACATTATGGTATAATTGGGGACCGTAGAAGAGTTGGAAAATATGTGTTGAACATGATTTTCCAGCGTTTTAATACAGCAGGCTGTTGAGCGCGTGCCGGAGCCTAACTTTGTGTGTAGACAAAGCTAGGACTCTCTGAGAAACCTGTTTTATGCTTTTATCTCTTGTTCTAGTTTAGCTTTCCGTAGTGTCTTTTTGTAAAGCCGACTAAAAACGGAAGACTATCTTTAGGTTATTTTTTGCTAGTGTATCCGTCTGAATTATTCAGTGTTTCAGAGACCGGCATTCTTGGGTATACCTAGCGATTTTTTCGGCAATTGCTTGGTTAAGGCCGCACGCTATTTAGTATAACATTTCGTATTTGTGTTGCATCGACTTTGATATTTAAGGTGCTAGGTACAGGGTAAACCTCTAGCAGAAACTCCTGTAAGCGGGTTGAATTAACGGTGGCCTTTGACCGTTATCACCTTTAACCTGCTGCTAGATGATGTATTGTGTGTGACATTGCACCTGGAATGTGTCATCTAGTGTCAAAGACCAGAGTGTTCAATTGCAGGCTTTTGTATTTGTATTGATGCTATCATCCCTGGTGTTTATGGTGGATGTATCTATCATAGAACCTCCTAGGGTAACGATGCGGGCGGGTTCCTCGGCCGTGGAATGCTAATACGCTAACAAGTGCGTCTGGTCTAACGTTGTCCAGTTTGTTGAAGGATCAGTTAGGGTCCCCGCAAGACAGAGTTGTTTTGTTAAAGTCAACTTTATTTAAACAACACATTTGCTTTTCACACAGATCGGGAATAGCTTTTGAGGGAATGGAATGTACTGCAATTATATATAAAACTTCCTGCAAGTACATCGCAGTTTAGCTTTCCGCAGTTCTCTCTCTGTGTACAAAACTTTTAATCGACTGAGCTTATTGTTACATAGTACAGTAGCGCCACCGCTTGCTCTTTCAGGACTTTCAGGACTATGTTGTCCAAGACGTTCTATCAGAGACAACCAAACGGAAACCACAGTTGTTTTTCGTGGGTCAAGACTCAGTGAAAACCAGGACGTCGTATTAAGTAGTCGGAGGAAGGATTGCCGATAAAGCCGATTTCGCTATTTCCCAATTCTATTAGAAAGGGGCTAGTTGATTTTATTGTTTCTGGCTGGGTCCGCCACGACACTAAATGCGCGCAAGATGCTATACGATAAAGTAATACATTTAAAGCAACTTTGCGCTTACTTGCAAATTTGTACTAATCCGATGGTTGTTTTAAAGATCGACTAGAAAAAACTCTTAAACAAACCCAGTCGAACCCCTCTGCTAAGAACATAAGTGCTTCCTAACTCTTCTCGTGGTACTTTCGTCCACGAGCACGCGTTTTGCCTATCTATTACATCGGGCATCTCGGATAAAACCGGCCAGTTTAAACGCTGAGAGGACTTGATGCCTGTAACTATTGCGTTTATCCTTAATCTGGATTTACATTAGGATGCAAATTTTCGGTTCTAAAGGATGCCAATTACAAAGCTCTTTTTTCGCCGCATCCATAAATCTGACGGCCACCACCGTGGGTTCCTTCTTTGTTGGACGCACCAGCCCAGGCTAAATACGAATTTTTAAATAACAGTTCATTTCGTAGTGCCGCCTTCGCTATTTGTTGCGACCTTACAGATGCATTGCACTTTTCAGATAATGGTATCTTTCAATATATACATGTTGCCATCCATCTTTCACATAATGGATCTATCTGTGTATGAAGACAAGTTTCGCCAGACCACTGCGGAGTGCCCATGCAAACTCTGCGGCCAACAGAGTGATAAAAATGACCCCAAAATTACAAATGGGATAGAACATTCCCGTTGTCCGGACTGTGGGAGCCTTTATGAACTCAAAGCACAATGTGTAAACCAGCCAGCCAGAACGACAGAACAACGAATGGACTCGACGTTATAATGTGCATACAGTATCCTAAGTAACTTTTAGGAAAACCCTATCTACCCATTTATTTTTTAGCCCGTTTTTATCTTGTTGATGAGGTACATGGAAGCGCTTTTATATTTCACACACGAAATTAACCCCCCCACCCCCTGATATGGCAGAGAGATACAACCTCGTAGTGAAAACACGGTCGTCAGTTATGTGTATGTACTATTACTTATCGTACGAAAGGCGTAACAGTAGCAACTAGGGGTTGTGCATTTAAGCTGATGGAATGTCCCAGCTAAATACGACGGTCACGTATGCTAAATGAGGAAAGTAGGAAATCTCGGGGGCTAATATGGGTCACCCATAGCTATTGCCTTAGCTTTTAGCAAGACCGCCACGCTACGGCCAGACTTGTATTGTCTTCCGTGGTATAAATGCTGCTATTATCAGCTGCTGCTGCCCAAATGGGTGGTACTTCGTCTGCTACTGCGGCGTTATATCTCTGGGGCGGGGTGCAGCGGAAGTGCAGCATATTAAGACGCCCAACCCCGTGACACCCGCCGTGATGACATGATTTCGCGATCCGTTGTGATGCGTTGGAGCGTGACTGCACTCACCAACCATCTCTTGCCGGCGATCCCGTGCCACAGGTTGATGATAGGCTAAAACGAGCATGCATGTGAGTATGATGTTACGTGTGCTGAGGTTAGCACACACGGGTCTTGCAACTGATGTCCTATTGCGGGCGAATATAATAGAGGAACCAATGTCAAGTGTACACTCGCTTAAATCTAGATGACGCCTGTAGAAGTTGCAGTTAGCAAAAAAACACTAGGCCAATAAGTATAAAGATCCGAGTTTTTCACCAAAAGAGTAGATTTACAGGAAGATACGTTTTCATTTGGACGCAATGCAATATAGTGGTTTTAGACACACATATGATCCTATTTTTTCCAATAGATCTAGATCACAACGAATTCAGAACGATTTAGTTTTTGTGTTTTATGTTATAATACATCATACATATCACGAGGGATTAGCTATGCCAATGTGCCTAGCGGGCGTGTTTTGGGACTATCACTTGCCCGTTTTGTTTAAGCCAGGACGAAACCACTTCAGAAGCGTGTCCCGAACGGAAGCTGCGTTTTCACGTTGTATGTCATGATCCAGACGTTGCTTATTAAAGGACGACGACTTGCTATAACCGGATGACAAGTTTAACAAAGTGCCGACTTTGCAGATCAGCTGCCTGGTACGAACGCCAGGAGCACTCAAGGTTTCAAACGCGAGAGGGCAGAATTCGTGGTGATATCCGATTGATGAGTATTTTTATAACTTGCTAGTCTCTGCAAAGTGGGCTGCATAACCAGCTTCGGATATGCCGCCACGGACCATAGAAGGGACTAAGGTGTTTTTAACTGTTGCATCCCAAACCAGCATTAAGCCTCGCTCAAAAGGTCTAAGTGTCATCCCGTCTGGACGCCTGCCGTCCTTCGCTTAGAGGTCTGGGGGTTTAAGGATGCTTGGACGACCGCTGGATCTAAAAGCACTGGTGAATGTTTTAGTAATAGCGAGATGTCTAGGGCGTCGTCCTACGCTGATGATACACGACAGGCCATAAAGTCCCAGTTTTTCGACCGGTCGACCACATGACACCGATGAGCGCTAACTAGGACTGCGGTCCCAGTTGTAAGTGACTCGTTTCGTTATAAAGAAGGGTGGGGGTTAGTTATGGGGGCACTAGGAAGTGCGTGTAAGCAGGGGCCTGAATTCTTGGCGGATACGGCGTTTGGGCAAGCTCTGGTCAATGTCGTCGGCAGTTTCATTTAAGATATGTAGTTGTATCACATCGTGCAATGAGGCACTCAATTCACGATTGCAATAGTACGTTGTCAGGCCTCCCTCCGCACCGGGACGCAAGATTCTCCTAAAGGTGGGTTAAGCGGTTTCTAAACTGGCCTATATTACTTGTAAACGCAGTCCATTAACTCTGGGCACACTAAGCCAAGTTCCTTGATGTACACATTGAGTCTCTTGTTGTTCCAAAAAATAAGTGTTGGCTTATTTGGGGGCATGCAATTATTGTTTTCTCTACAAATATAAGTTTCAACCTTTGTACCAATCTTTAATAAGAGCCGTATACGCTCTTCGTCGCCCGAAGCGTGTCAATAAAATTGTAGGGCAGGGCAAAGATGTGGCTACTTGCGGTGCGCAATAGTTGAGCAACTCATCTAATTAAAATCGCTTTAAACATTCCCTTCAACGAGATGTTTAAGCTTAATTTTGATCATTAAGCTTAGAATAATTATGCTTATAATAGTCAGCTTTAGCATACGTACTGTCTAAGTTAACGCTCACTTAAGCTAATGAAAGAAGATTGGTTTTGAAACTGAATTCGGGAAAGTACTCCAGGCTTGGCGAACAGTCCACTGTTTTTTCTGGCATCTTTATGGGACGATACTATTTGTTAGGCTGTGCTTCTGTAGTAGCGCTGTCAACGGCGTTGATATTTGTTTCAGCCCGCTGGCTGAGGAACACGGGGCAGACTATCGAGGTTTGCGCAACCACTTAGGGTGTTGCTGTTTAGCGTTCAATCAAATGTCGTGTTCTTGCACGGCCAGGCTGTGCGCCAAATATTTCTAGCCACCTAGACAGAGTAACGATTTTCTACGGTACTAATTAATGCACTGGCGTAAAGTCGCCCGTATTGACTATGGAAATGCGTCGTCTTTCACTTGCCGCAGGCGTGTACCGTAATTATATTATGCCGCAATATTATTATGGGTAGCAACTCTTTTGCTGTGAGTTTTGGGTTTGATCTCGAGCAAGCGATACGGTGGGAGCAGGCCAACATTTTGCTCGTTGTGTAAGCAATAGTTGGTAAGCTAAATATGCGTGTGCTTATATATTTATATATAATATATATATATATATATATATATATATATAGAGAGAGAGAGAGAGAGAGAGAGAGGCGGTAGAGATAGAAGTAGAGGCTAAGTAAACAAGATAGGGCCGGAAAAGCAACATCTCGCTCTTGTTGAGCTGACAAAGTATTGCAGGATCGTATGACTCCTACCAGCGTCAGACTTTCCAAAAAAAAGTGGCAGCATTATCAGAAAAATTATGCAAACAGAATTACAAGGAGCGACTAACCATCGTCATCGCCCAGCGTCATTTAAGGAAGCGAGCGACGCTCTAATTGTCCGCAATGAAAATGCACTATTTCATGATTGACAGGAACGCTACTGATACAAAGGGCTCTTGGAGACAACTGAGAAAGTTGCGAAGGCGATATGGCAATAAATATTTTTTTTTTTCAATGAATCACAAGTATTAAAATTGGCAACTTGGAATTCGACGACAGGAGCAGGGATGAGCTGGCAAGAATTACGGCAACAGCAAGCACCCGGCCATCGCTGTCACCACCGAGATACAAGGTGAGTGAACACAGTCTTTAGACGATTGGACACTCGACAACCTCCACTGACGCGCACGGAGCCAAGGTCCCACAAGCGTACCTACCACACTACTACGTTTAAGGGCAGAAACAACTATTATTGCTCCTAAGGAAGAGACAAGGACAACGGAATATCCACGGCGAAGAACAACACGCATCAATGCAGTAGAATAGGTTCAAACATGTTATATAATTAACAAAACGATTGGCCCGCCCACGGACGCGAGGACGAAGGTATTCTGCGAGGCATTATCGGACTTACGTTTCTAGAGAGGGGGCAATAATCCGATCTCGCAACCGTCAAACATTGACGTATTCGCAACCGATATGCTGGAAAAGTACGTGCATTCTTTAAGAGGGGATCACAAATGAAGGAAACCAGCTAATTGAACGGACACATAGAGCAATGGTGTGTCGCGTAAGTATGCATAACAACAAAATCTTAAAATGCAGCTAGGCTAAGACTTATCACTACTAGACAAAGCAACTGGACGCCTAAGATCTTAGATGAAATTGCCATAGGCTCCATCAATATCGTTCTGTCGACAAATATTATAAGAAACAAGCAGCAGAACGAGTACCTAAAGGGGACAAGACAGGCTCAGAAGACGCAACAAAAACAATACCTATGATTCCGCAAGATCTCCCAAGTCATGCCCAGTAGACAGTGAGCGACTCTGCGAGGCATCTGCCAGTGGCGACTCTGCAGGCCCCCACAGTGCGTGATCAGGGAAGGAGGAATTGCACTGGAGAGCCAAGCTGGAGCAATACTTCACCACGTAGGAAGTGGCAGAGGCCATGCGACGTGTCCCGGTCCCGGCAAAATCTGTAACGAGCATCTTCAGCAGGCAACAGCAGTGTAGCTTCACTGACCGGTCTTCTATGATAGATGATTTTGGACCGAAAAACGGCACGCAACGTGGAGACAGTGCATCATAGCGCGTATTCTAGAAGGCAAAGAAGCACTGACTGAGCCTGGTTTTGAGTAGACGATCTAACACTCCATAAAGGCTGCAGGTTCCACCTTCAGCAAACTCTAACTACGTTGGCAATTTATGTAAGGGAATCTGGTCTCGAGATCAACACAGGAACGACATAACCCATGAATTCCCGACGGAGAGGTCGGCTAGCAGAGAGGGACTCGCCTAGACTATAAGGACAGGAGCTAAAGTTTGTCAATTGATTCACATTTAGGCGTGACAGTCTGCCCTCACGGTCACAACACAATTGCTGTATACGTCGGACAAAAGCCACGAAAAACAATTGTTGCATCAACAACACTTAAGAGCCCGTAGATGCCTTCACACAAGACAGCAGTACTTGACCGCGTAAAACTTGTTTGTGCTTAGTCAATTGACAGTAAAGTAAACGTGTGCTATATATGAGTGTACTTGTGCACTTGAGTAGAGATATGGGCCCTCGCCTTTACCGAGCTAACTACATATATGAAATTCTGCTGAAAAAGAGTCGGCCTAGCAGAAGCCCAGCGGGGGAAGGAGGAGCTCCGCCAAAGGCGAGCTGTTAGAACAATGAACGCGCGCGGCATCAACAACAACCGCAACTATGCTTCTTCTTCCGCTTCTGCGTGTCTGTTAGTCTGTCCGTCGTCTGGGTGTGCATGTGTGTGTATCTCGAATGCTTAATTTACATGCAATTAATTTTGACTCTGGCTCATTGTCCAGACGCACTGCTTGTTCAGAGAGACCGGCTGTTCAGAGGGCGGGAGGGCAGGCAAACAAGCGGTCGGCTTCGGGGGTGCTATCCCGGCTGACTCGCCGGGATAGCACCCCCGAAGCTGATATTTGCTCGCACAGATACAACAACAACAACAAACATACACACATACACATGCGTCTATGTACGCATTCACGCACACGCCTTTGTGTGCACGTATACACAGATGCGATGCACATACATAGACAACCACATGTCACCCCGCACACACACACACATCCACCAACCACCCCCACAGTCACACGCATACACACACAGCACGCATGTGCAAACTAAGACAATAGTCGGCGAATCCACTTTTTCCTCCTTACCCCCCTCCCCCAACCCCCCCCCCCCACCGCGCCCTGGTTCCCTTTCTTAGGCGCCCAGCATCCAAGCGTGGTTCCGCACTGGCGTAGCTGCTGCTGCTGCGGTGTGCAATTAAATTTGCACACTCTTTCACCCGCCGACCATCATTGCCGTGTATCGTATCGACAAACAGACTGACAGGCGGAACAACACGAGCACTAGCGCAGCCTCAGCTGTAGAAGCAGCAACTTCCACCTCGGCCGCTCCCGCTGGTACCGAATGCCGGTTTTACCCTTTTTTCATTCCTTGATCTGCAGCAGCCTATACAGCCACACACAGACGTCTCGTGGCATTCATTGTGTGGCTTCGCAATGGTTGTGCTCGTTGTAGTCATGCTACGAGAAGTGGCGGCGTTTCGCGTTCTTTTCTTCTGCTATTTGCTTCTACCCGTTGCGTACACATATACTTACTTTTGTTGTTGTTGTGTTGCTGCTGCTACTGTTGTTTTTGTTTTATTTCTTGTTGTTTCCTTTAAGAAACTGTTACTCACAACACTTGCCATTGTCACTATGCACCCCTTGCCGACGTGCCAGCATTTCGTGTGACTCTGTGTGTGTGTGTGTGTGGGCTAAAAGTGTTGCTCTCGATGTCTCGTTGTCTCGAAGCGCGACTGACCTACTAGAGAATGTAGTCAAAACGGCAAATCTATATAGATATAGATATATATGTATGTATATATATAGATATGTATATATATATATATATATATATATATATATATACGATATATATAATTACAGTAATATATATATATATATATATATAATATCTATATATATATATATATATATATATATTATATATATATATATTTATATCTATAGTGTGAATAAAATATTTACAACAAACGTTACCAACGGCAGAGGCACAGCACTAACAACGCTAACAACGCTGCCGGCTGCTGCTGCTGCAGCGGCGGCGGCGGCGGCGACGACGACCACAACCGATGCACCAACGGACAGCGCACGATGCCCTAATGCATTTATTCAATCTAAAGTTGCTGTTGTTGGTGGTCCATTTTCCCTCTGCAGTGGTAACCAGCCAGCCATCCAGTCGCCTGCTGCTGGCCGCGTTAATGCCGTTTCCAGCCCGCCGTCGTCGTCGTCGTCGTCGTGGTCGTCGTCGTCGTTTGTCAGCGGCCATCGAAGGCGTCTGTTATATTACGTCGTGCGGCGGCATAAATGAATCTCAGTAACGGTCGGTGTCGCCACAGCTCAATGCTTGGTACTCGGGCGTATTTTGGTCGCGACCGCCGCCACGAAGTCGGCCGAATAGCTGGTCGCCATTGCCACCCATTGCTATTGTCGTTGTTTGCACATCGGCCACAACGATCACACAACACCGACAAATGTACAGAGACATACGTGTGTACAAACGAACGAACGAACGAATGACGAACGAGCCAGCCTAGGCTGTCTTCCTCTACGTGAGTAAAAAGCATAGCAAAAGATACAGGGAAAGTGAGAGTGGAAAGAGAGAGAAAGCGCGGGCAGCGGAAAGACAAACTGTGTGTGTGAGGGAGAGAGATAGGGGGTAGGTATCGTGACTAAAGAAAATGTACGGAAATGTTGCAATGCTAGCGTCAGATCAAACAGACAGTGGGGCACGAGGTTACGCATACACAGATAGGCCAGTGTGCGTCGAAGCAAACTAGCATATGAACCCTTGCCCAAATTATCTTTTTCTCTCGCTTTCGTTGTTGCCGCCTCTCGTTGGTTCTCGATGCATCCCTCTGGCCCTTTAACGATAGATACAGTAATAGCAATAGAGAAGCCAACCGGGTTGATGACGTCCGTCGCGGCCATACTAGGCAGCTACTAATGGACAACGTTAGTGTTACAACAACAACAACGCCAACAACAATAACAACAACAACGCCACAACAACAACAACAACAACGACAATACCGCAGAATCAAGATCCGACTGCGCGCACCGTAAGTGACTGTTGGTCTGCGGGCTGTCACCGCCGCCGCTATCATCGCCACGAGTCGAGGACTCAAAACGGCAGAACGACAAGAGGGAAAATGCGCAAAGGAAGCAGGAACAGAGAGAGCCATTTGAGCAGATAGACGAAATCAAGAGAAGGCGAGGAAAAGATATGGAGCGACGGTAGCGAAATCAGGGCTGGTGCCGGCTGAAAGAGCTCTTGCGCGTCCTCGTTGCATGACTGGCGACTCTGCCCGACGCTTCGCATCGCCGCTACTTCTGTTCTTCTGCCCTCGGCGGGTCGTCCGCGTCCCCTCGGGGCCGGACGGGCGGGTGGGCGAGCGGCCAGACCCCTGACGGGGCCCAGAGCGCCAGAGGCTGAAACGAGCCTCGCCCGCTATGGCCTGAAGATAACAGGCCGCCTCATGTGATTTAGATATAACAGCAATGCAAATACTTGCGCAGAGTCCAACCCACTACTACTGCTGCCGTCCGTATGGATGCCACTGCTGTTGTCCGGGTCCTAATTCTGTTAGGCTCCTAGCTTAGCAACAGCGGCAGCAGCAGCAGCACTATAGCGATCATGGCAACAGTAGCCGCATCACGACGACAATCACAGCAACATCAGCGTACGACAACGACTACCTACAATGACTACCTATGTATATGTATGGCTACGCGAGTCATGCTACTTCAAGTGGTGATAATACCGCAACTGCTGTGAATCGGCTGTGATTATTAGCACTGCCACCAGTCGACTACTATTACAACCGTTCGTAGGCCCATTGATACTGCCCGTTTTTCGTTCCCATGTTACCGGACCACGGCCACGAAGCGAGCATTTGAGCGGAAACGCTACCGTATAGCTGGGCAGCTTGCAACTTGCAGCTTGCAGGGCCAGACGAAGTCACACAGCAAACCCAACAACTAAAAATGGCCAACATAGAGAAGTCAGTCAACAAATTTACTCATAAGTCGTGCCGGCAAGGCCGTCATAAGCCACACGATAGAATGCTCGTCTCCAAGAAAACCGAGAGGAAGAGAACAAAGACATATTCGCTTACCGTCAGCCTTTGTGATGCCAGGTGTCACTGCTAGCACAACGGTGTCTATAGCACAACCGCTACTACTACTACTCTTACTACTACCACATATAAAGTTTCCCAATACAGATGTAACTTGTTGTTGTTTATCTGGAAATAATTTAAAAACGAAGGTCAAAGGTCAAGCATCATAAACATGATGATCACCTAAATATATCCAGTGTATGTATGGTTAAAACAAACGCCCAGCGTGGGTTGTGTTAGATGATGTAGTCTTAGTACAACTCGCGCTAAGCTTGAGAACATAATGCTTGGAATACGTTTAAGGGTACCTATTTGTTGTTGTTGTTGTTGTTATTATTGTTATTATTATTATTATTATTATTATTATTATTATTATTATTATTATTATTATTATTATTATTATTATTATTATTATTATTATTATTATTATTATTATTTATTCAATTTTTCGGTGTTTCCCTACAATTGTGGGACCTAAACGTGTACCCGCCTAGGCTCACCCCCACCCCTCAATCCATAGAGCCGATGATAGCGGCGGCGTTTCCCCTACACACTGCGAGCGAGAGTTACTGACGCAGAAACTCGCCCTCGCGCTGGTCACCCGTGTTGGCATTCATTTTGATACCTAGGTCTTTGAGGAAGATACTTGTGTATTTGCTGATTGGGCCCATCGTTTCCATGGCGACGGGTACGAAGTGGTATCTTTTCTCCAGGCCAGAGTATTTGCGTTTTTTGCGATCTCAGCATGTTCAGCAACCCACCCTGACCGGGTAGCGCTGTGCATCAAGTATGGCGGAGCCACTGTACATGATACCGTGGAATTCCATACCAGGCATTTAGACCATAGCGGAATGGTGACGCCGTCGGGTCTTTTGTCGTCTTTGAGGCCCAGGCTTAGTCTCGTGCACATCTTCAAGTTACTGGTATCGTCACCGGCCTTCCTGCAGCAGCAGTAGTTTCATTAACCTCGTGCAAAACGTGAACCAGTTGTGCTTTCCCCGTATTCTAGCTCCGTATTCAAGGCCTTCCCTGTAGCGGCTCGGAAGTAGTTCCAGTAGCTTTATCTACTTCGCACACAGGCGCGCGATTTTATCGCTATAGTGCTTTCGTCACCTAACCTAGCATTCTGCGGGGCCCCTTATTTATCTTATGATGACGTTGCTCTCCTAATTAGTAGTGTAGGAAGCCTTTGATTCTTTATTTAATCTCGTTTTTTCGTGGAAACGTGTATATTTAAGTACTTTTTGCTTAGCTCTCTATACGCTGCTTCAACATCTCCATTCACCCTCCGCCCTGTTCTACGTCTTTGTTAAACTTCGTTTTCCCTCTTGCCTCTCTCCGTTGCTGTCTCACGTTGGCCATGGCCCTGGCCTTATCTAATAAGTAGCGAATTTTGTCCCAATCGTACACTGCGTAGGGCGAAATGTCTACGTAGGTGCAGCGTGCACTCTATTTAGCTTGCTAGGTTGCCTCGTAGTTCTGTTCTCCTCGCATGACCCCTCTGCATTTTTACTCCGCTCTTTAGATAAACTCTACCTTAATGTGTAGTCTACTCCTAGGACTAGATGAACTTACGCACACCCTAGAACAGCGTGGAACTTTCGCCAATGTTTGTGATGTCTCTCGGTTCGTTAAGACACCTCATCTATTGTTCCGACTAGGGCCATTTTAGCATCATCAGTTCGGCGTGATATCGGTAGCAATAGTGCGGGGTTAGCTGGAGCAGTAGTAAAACAATTGTATAGACTTGTCGTTGTGCGGAGGGATCAGAAAACGGGGGGGGGGGGCAACAGCTCCACTACTCAGCGTGGTAAACACAGCACCAACAGAAGTCGACTTGTTAGAGCGATATGCGTCGTAATTCAACAGAATTCAATTTTTGTGCTAAACATGGTGACCGTCGGTTTGGCGGCGCCTATGTTGGCGCTGGTGTCGTCGTCAGCGCGACAAGCATGCCCGCGCTTTGTCGCGTCGTGGATGGCTGTCCTGTCAGCACGGGTGTCGGCACCGCCATTGTCTGCTGCGGCAGCCTGTTGTCCTGCTGGGCCTGTTGTTGTGCTGTCAGGTCTGTTAGCGCGTCCATGGCAATGCCACTAGGCTCTAGGGGCATCTCTTGGTGTAAATCAGAGTGGCCGCCCACCGGAGCGGCGGCGGTGGCGGCGGCGGCAGTGGTAACAGCAGTAGCCACTACCCTGCCGTTGTTCCCGGCGAGCACGGCAACATCCCGCATGGGGCAGAGGAGGTTCTCCTCGACAGGACGTGACCGGAAAGATATGAGGTTAGAGCTCGTGCGCGGCACTAGCCGGCTGCTTACGCTAGGCGCTGGTCACTGGTCAGAAGACGCCACGGGCGCTGGACCCGCAGCCAGGGCAGGCCGGTTTGCGCAAGATTCAAGCGCAGAGAAGCTTCCCCGCCGACCTACTCACTATTTGTGCTTTTCTTACCGCCTGTTATTATTATGCCCGCTGGTGAATTTTGGTTTGCTACCACTACTGTATAACATATATGATTGCTTTCTACATACCACTACTGTATAACATATATGATTGCTCCCTACTGTGGGTATTAACACTATGACTGTTTCTGCTGGTCTGCGAAACTGGTATTTTTATATATACTACAATTGCACACCATCGATGTTTGTTCATGCTGAATTTGCTACCGCAGTGGCTCAAGCCGTACAAGAGGAGGCTAAAATGCTGAATTTGTGTATGGTCTTATGTGGTGTGTACATTATAGTATTTGATGGGGAAATTGGGCATATAAGAGAGTGTGTTGTATATAAGGCGAACATACCCGTACTGCGTACCTCTTATTGGGAAGCTGAAAGACCATTTTAAAAATAACGCGGCGCATCGCGTGATTTTCCTTTCAAAGTAAAACAGAGACCTGAATGCCTACATGAAATGCCTTTCTGCTAAGCAGTCGCTCACTTTACTAAAGCAGTTGTGCGAGAGACAGCCATCGATGTCCCCAGGGCAACGGCAAAGGCGTTCTACTGCTGAGTTCTTACGAAGGCTATCGGCAGACAGTAAAGCCGTAGATTTTTGCTCTGCGAGCGTGCCGACTGATCCTAGTGTATTTGATTTAGTTATTCTGTAAAATTATGCTGTATACAACCATATTTACAAAAATAATCTGCTCAAAAGATACTACCTCCTAAAAACCTCCCACTTTTACTGCACCCGGCCTAAGTCAAATCAAAAACAGAGAACCAAGCTCAACGCTTTTTTTATATGTACACCAGCTTATCTTCTTCCTCGAAAAGAGAGGGAATAGTGTGTGCTTTGTTCTTAGCTGACTTATCTGTCCCGCACCCTTACCGCAGTAGAACAATGCGGAGGTCGACACTGACATATGAAGTATCAAGTTTGATTCTGGCGCGACACGCGCCCATTTTATAGAAATTGAGATTTGCTTTTGTGGGCTAACGTAGTACAAGTGCCGTAACCTTAGGTCCACTTGTAAGTCATCTCATTGAAAAACAAAAACTAACATCGTTTTTAAAAAGAAAAAATGAACGCGCTTACCTGATACATCAAGTAAAGAGTTATGTATGTTCCAGTGGTCTGAGACGTAATATATACTAGTGATAATCGACAAATTGTCCTTGCAAATAGTCTCCTCAACACTAAAAGTGCTTCTACAGCAAACTACAAGGTCTAGCACACCAAGTCTTGAATGAAACCTTCTGTAGAGCTCTACAATCCAGTGGTCTACCGTGAGTCCTGGAACCCGTCGGACTAGACAGGGAGGGCAGGGAGAGACCTGACGGTCTTATGTTAACCCCGTTTGAGAGCGGATGCACGCTGGTTTAGAACGCGGCAGTTACTGACTTATTAGCCCTTTCAATGATGAGTGCTGGCGCGGCCGGGGCTGGTCATGCTTCGGCTTTCGCCGAGGTAGGCAGGGTTAGAAAGTACCAGAACGTTGGTTACGCGTATAGGTTTTACCCACTTGCTTTTGAGACTCTTGGCGGGCCCGCTTGCTACAGAAGGTCGGTAAGCGGCTGATTCAAGCCAGCGGAGATAAGTGAGCGGAGATATATAAGGTCCCGTGTTAACAGAGGAGCGAAGTATACAGACCGTACACCAACAGCTCAAGCCTCTCCTTAAAGAAACAATGTCAACTTAAGCAATGCGCTTTGAGGCGCTAATGGTTCCCTCGTTCTGAAGATGTGTATTTTATATTTAAAAGCTTATGAAGGTTTTTGCTGGGTACGGGTTGTTGTATGATATGGTATTCGACGCGCTATTGTATCTGACAGACTAGGTAAAGTTGCATTTTTTACTAAAATGTTTTATCTATGGGTGACAAGTTTAGAGATTTCGTTCTACGCACGTTTAAGTAGAGACATAAATGTATTGTAGAAAGTTGTTACCATGTGAGCAAAATACACAATTTAAGGTGCCATCACAGGGCGCACATTTTAACATATTTATTAACAAGCGTTTGAAAGATGAGCTTTGATGTATATAAGAGCCTTTTTTATGGGATTAATAAGCTATGTAATCATCGTCTAGAAAACACATATTCTACACCTCTGAACTTATAATAAGTCTGTCATAGTGATGCGGTACAATCTATGTATGGGTATAGCAGAGCCCAGAGTGTCAGGGCAATTTACAGGCGCTCCCAGTTTTTACATATTGTATATAAATAATGTATTTTGCAAAGGTATGGAATGCAACTAAGTTATTACACCACACGGCACATATAAACTTCCCTGTGATCGGCAGCGCAGCAGGCTACCTCAAAATCGATTGGCCATTTAGATCTTAAGTGTGGCACTTTTCCTCACGAAGCTAGTTATGCAAGCTTTTTTTGCCATCAATTCTATTGCAAACATGTGTGTGTGTGCGTGTGTGTTGCGAAACGTGTAATTAGTGCTTTACAAGCAAAAGCACCATCTTAAGGGCAAGCCGCAAAGATTAACAAACACTTATTCAAATCGAATTGGCCAACCAATTTGGAATTTTGCCGTTACACCGGTGCCGTTAAGTGCGAATACCAAAATACCTCAAACGGCATAGACGGTACATTGCGAAGCAGTAGTGAAGAGGCGTTCGACAGACGCATACTTAGCTTTTCCAACGAAACCGTCGGTCTGTCAGCGTATGCGAGACGCATTCTGTCGGGTTCGTGCGACAAGATCCACGAGAGTCCGTGGAGCACGAGGCTTCCCTCCCACGGCCTCGAAGTAGTGCCATACATTTCCGAACTCTCGGGGGGGGGGGGGGGTGGAGGTGAAGATTGAGGTTTTTAATGGGTAAATGTCGCACACTAGCCAGAAGCCAGGAGAGTGCTGGTCGAAGGCCAAATCATCATCATCATCATTCATCAAATCATTTGTCGAGAGGTCGCGACAGCCGGCGGACAAACACCGACGGCAATTTGATTCGACGGTGGACAGCGAAGATTTCGTCATGTTATCGTTTGCAGGATTGTCGTCCTCGACATCTTCGTTGTTGTTGCTGCTGTTGTCAATGTTGTTGTTGCTGCTGTTGTCAATGTTGTTGTTGCCGTTGCTGCTGTTGTCAATGTTGTTGTTGCCGCTGCTGCTGTTGTCAATGTTGTTGCTGCTGCTGCTGCTGTTGTCAATGTTGTTGTTGCCGCTGCTGCTGTTGTCAATGTTGTTGTTGCTGCTGCTGCTGTTGTTATTGTCGTTGTTGTGTCTTGTGTGGTGATCGTTACCATGGTTGGCGTTCATGTCGTAGCCAAACTGGGGGTGAACCAGCCAGCCAGCAAGCAAGCGGGCCGGGGAGCGAGCGTCGAAATATGGGACATTAAGGAAAGCCGAGACAAGACGGGACAGGACGGGAAAACGACATGTATTACGCATGGCTCCATCGACAGCGGTTGGCGGTAGGGCAGCGCCCGCTGTCGTTGCCGCCGCCATCACCACCACGACCACCATACATGTTGGGCGGCTTCCCACCGATTTATGCGGATATTCATAGGGAAGTGGCGCAAGGCGCGGCAGCCGCGTCTTGCGCGGGCGGTGGACATAGTGGTCCTCGGTCCTTAGCGAGCTGTAGGCTCGACGAATTGAGGACCCGGCCAGAGGCCGGACTTCCTCGAGCCTAGCGTTGCTGTCGCCGTCATCCACGTCTTGCACTCGTAGCGTTGTCCGTCGCCAACCACGACCTCCCTCCTACGCGCTACACGAGCGATTCAGTCTGTAGATGGGTGCATAATATGCAGCACGATGCAACAGAAACCGCAGCAGCGGCAGCAGCAGCAGCAGCAGTTATACAATAGCAGAAGTGCAGTTAGCGATCGTCCGCCAACCATCACGGCCATAGACACAGCCGCAGCAGCAGCAGCAGCAGAAACAGCGGACGCGACAAAGGATCCCCAGCCGAGTCCCGATTCTGTAGTTCCGGTTGCTAAACGCTTCTTCATTGTTTATAGGCGGAGGATGGTTATGGAGGCTGGCTTGCATGTTGCTGAAGGATAGCAAGGACTGACCGCTGGCAGGGTGAGTGCAGCGGCCCTCCCGCAACGATTGAAGACTTCAACTCTCAGTCGACAACCCGAGAAAAGAAAATCGATTTAAATGCAATAACTTGAAACTTTGTACAAGACAAAAATACAAAAGAACAAGTACTTAATTTCGTTACTGAATAATCTTGGTATATACTTACATCTGTAAATATATGTTTATATATACATATATACTTGGATATAGGTGCATTACTAGATAGACTTTACATACTACTTACAAATATATAAATATATATATATATTTTTTTTAACTACATTAATATAGTGGCGGCAGGAATATTACACAATATAATATTAATAGGAGGATAGCAGGAATATTACTCAATATTACAATACAGGTAGTTCAACAAGTTCTTAAAATGAAAACCAAGAATTTTCCAAATCTTGTTTTTAATTTTTTCTTATTTGATTTACTTCCCGAGAAGCTTAATACACTTTTCCCATTGAGATTTCAGAGCATTTATACCTCTTGAGTAGAATTCCGCGTCTTTAAACTGAAAATAGGCATTGACAGCAGCCTTAACCTCTTCATTGCTAGAAAAACGCTTTCCACCGAGACTATTCTTCAAATGTCCGAAGAGGAAATAATCAGAGGGGGCCAGGTCTGGAGAATAGAAGGTTGTTCAATAAGTTCGAACCTCAGTTAGGCCAGTCTTGCCGATGCTTGCCGCGACTTGTGTGCAGGAGCATTGTCCTGGTGAAACAGGACAACCTTCTTCTGCAAAGCGGGCCGTTTCACGATGAGTTCTTGCTTCAGGCAGTCCAACAGGTTGCATAATATTCTCCCGTGATCGTTTTACCGCCCTCAAGGTAGTCGACCAGAACGTTCGTCCCAAAAAACCGTAGCCATCATCTTTCCGGCCGATGCCGTTGTCCGCACCCTCTTCGGAGGTTCTTCACCAGGTGCACACTATTGGCGAGATGCTTCTTGGGTCTCGGGAGTGTAGTGATGGACCCAGCTTTCATCGACGGTCACGAATCTACGCCAAAGAGACAGATTTTTCGACATATTGGCCAAATTTCGCTGTGAAGCGGAAACACGCGCGTCTTTTTAGCCTTGGTTGAGCAAATGCGGCACCCATTTGACTCTGAGCTTTTTCATCTTCAAGTTCTCGTGCAGGATGGAATGCACACTACCCAAACTGATCCCCAAGGTCTCCGCTATTTCCCTAATGTTCACTCGCTTATCTGTAGCAACAATTTTCCGCACTTTTTCCACGTTTTCCTCATCAGTTGCCGTTTTTGGGCGTCCTGAACGTAGTTCATCCTGTCGCAGAGTCACCGTATACCTCGTCTAACTCAGTTTTCACTTGGGTCGCATTCCAACTTTTGAAATAAAAATGCTTGATAACCACTCAAAACTATTTTTCTAAATTTTTCAAAATCACGCCGATACGTTGCACGGGAAAAACGATCAAACGAAATCGCAACGGCCAATCACCATAATATTTTGACTGCTAGCAGTCGAAAAGTTGCCGTTTCCAATAGCGGCGAAAGCCAAAATTCGAATTCTAAAAAGCTCATTTTCAGAACCTGTTGAACTACCTGCCACGGTAATCCTAATACAATCAGTTCAGCAAAAAGTGTTGAGTAAAAGGAATGCTGTCAAAAATGCGAGTCACAGTGAGCTGAGGAAAAACGTCTGCCACAAGGAACACAGTGCGTTCCAGTATGTCGTACAACTTTAAGCGCGGACCAGAGGCAATTGCCTGTTTCAAAAAGCTTCAAGAGATCACTAAGAATTCAGTTTAAAGACTCTGTATGCTTAGTGTATCAATGTTCCGCACATATTTATTTGAGAATCAATTTTTCGAACAACATAAAAACGATGCATAAACACGACATAAAGAGCCAATGTACAATGTGGTTCTTATTAGTTTGCATTTGTATCAGTGTATATACATCGCGGTGAGGAAGTGATGAATCAGATTTAGTAACGAATATTTGTTGACTGCTTTCAGACTTTATAAAGTCGGGAAACTATTTATACAATTATAAAAATCTCTAAAATACATACTGTGCTTACTTAGCAGAATTGATTACAAGTAGTAGGTCCTGGAAACATTGTTATGAAGCTTGTTGGAGCTTGCATTGAAAGCGTAGCGCCGGAGGTCAACCGGAAATGATGGTTGAGATTTTCATCGTCAATTGTGAAGCTGCAGGTTAATACGCAAATAAGTGCCCATTTAAAGTATTTGTTACCATCACAAAGCATGTTGATTTATATATGTATATATATAGGGTTTCCCCAACAATCTTTTGTGGCAACACGTCCGCTGACTCCCAGCGGTGTCGATTATCATATACTCTCAATGGACGTCACTCAAAGACAAGCCGATCAACAACACGGATCGACCCAGCGACACCGCGGTAAGTGCTTACCATGACTAGCGCGCTAGTTCCCTAGACCATGCCGTCATTTATATATATATATATTTATATATATATATATATATATATATATATATATATATATATATATATATATATTCTGGCATGATCTGCGGCCTCCTTGATCAAGCCGATCAGGTCGAATTCACTTTTATGCGAGATCAAGTCACGAGCAGCTTGGTTGAGATTCTTAGAACTTGACCAAAGACATAACATAATGGATCTCAAAAGTCAATGGTCGTCCCTGTATATATATATATATATATATATATATATATATATATATATTCAAGGTTTAATTATCACTATTCAAGGGTATAGAGACTTTGGTGCTTAATATGATGCTATCTGAACATATGAGATTTATTCATGAGTATGATGTGAAGATTTTCACACGCTTTGCGTACGGCGCGCGAAAAAAATTGGCTAGGCTTACATTACAGCGGTCATACATATTTTGCGGATGCGTGTATCTAGTACAACGCCCTCCAAGTAAAATTTGACATAATTGTAGTTTGGATGAGAGATGTTTTCAAACTATAAACTGACTTTCCTGTGCCTTAAATGAATTGTATACTATATGCCGTGTCGAACTTGGCATATAAGCCCACCTTGAATAGGGGCATCTGCAAAGTGCATCTGTGGTGACTTTCTGCAGCATGTCCCAACTTAAGTTTCTAGGAAATTTTGAGTGGGACACTGGCTGCCGCTTAGGATGTCCGCGTAGCGAAGTGCTCACGCGTGTTTCATACACAGGTTGGGTCAGCAAAGTTCGAGCACCGAAATTGATCAAAGTTTCTTGGTCTAAGTTACTGTCGGCTTGAAGCCGGCAGTGTCGAGGCAGGGCATAGACGGCAAAGTCCAATTAAGCAGACAGCCACAACTTTCTGAAAAGCGTACAACAGGCCCCACGCTGCAACGTCTTTTCCGCATTGCACGAAAGAAGGTCGGCGGTGACGGCAGCTCATGCAGGCGGGCGAATCGCTAGTTCACTCAACAGGACTTTGTCACAGAAAACTAAAGACGATGGCTGACGCGAAAAAGACACGAATAAGGGTCCTTAGCGAAAAAGGCTAGGGAACTTATTACACGTCCCACGGTGTTCATTCAAACCGCAGAGTAACGGTGAAAGTAGGATTTCATGAAAACCAAAGCGTGACTGTAACGCATCTCACAGGCAAATGTACGGTGTAGGATTATTAAAAACTACACACACACACATATATATATATGCTGCGTTTGTACGTAGACTAAGTACATATATTTATTTGATTTTCCGCTTAAACAAACGTCATAGCTTATTAAACCGCGTAAGATGCTATCACCCTCGTCCAAAAACCAAAACCTCGTAAAATATTTCTTTACTTTTACTGGCGATAATAAAAACGGACTTCGTAAATTGCGCCCAACTGTTAAAAGTTGTTGGTCGCAGCTATTTTAAGCTTTTAATTTCAAACTGATCAGAATAGAATGAAACAGCTAATTTACAAAAAAAAAATTCTGCAAACATCTAAAGGTAAGCTTGTCAATATGTTGAACGTAAAGCCCAGTTGCTAACTTATCCGTCTAAATTGAAGTATTTCAAGTCTATCCATGTCTTAGGCTGCGCTTCCGGGGGTGTTATTCAAGTAGTTATTCGTGCAGCTCATGATAACGTATAGGGCCTTAGCCAATTTAAATATAAGGTTTAACTAAACCTATCTGCAGTGTGTTCAATTAAATTAAATGCTAGACAACCGTTTGGTTTTTATGCAAACACCAACAGAGTATTATTACCGAGCCTTCTGGCAAATCTTTTCACGCATAAGCCCGCCTAGGTATAGGATCCCAGCGTGCCAGTCCGATGCCGATTCGAGCATGTTGGCCATGATACTAGCAGTTGGGCTACCTAGTGGACATAGGATGTGTCTGTGCGGTGGGTCGCACGAGCAGTCCTCTACGGCATGCACCGCGTCATCGGGTGCCCCCATGGTGCAGAGAACGCATGTAGTCGCCTTGCCTATGCGGAAAAGTTACGACTAAACTTGTTCAGAAGTGTCCCCGTCCAGCTTGCGCTTGCTTCTTTTCTTAGCAAGTATGTACCAAGGAATCTGGCAAACGAGCGCAAACAGGACGCCCGTCGAGGCAGTCCGATACGCCCGCGTGACCCGGATGGCCATCGCTCTTTAGAAGCTTCTTATCATGTGTTTGTCAAGCCCGGTGGCGTTGTAGCATGCGCCTGCGCCTCGCGACCGGAGAAGACACATAGGTGCGCGGGTTCGAACCCCACCGTTGCACATTTGTATTTATAGGGGTCCGTCTATGAAGCAATGCGAAAAGCAGTCCCATAGACGTTAAATCTTGGCTGAGAGTCAGCCCCGAAAGGATTTGTTTTTTATCATGCGCTGCCCCTTTGCGGTTTAAAGCGCCATATCAGTCCATATGAGCGAGGCCTATCAGTCCATATGGGCAAGGCCTATCAGTCCATATGGGCAAGGCTTATCAGTCCATATGGGCGAGGCCACGGCCGCTAGGAGCAGCCGCTTGGCGTGCGTCGCGCCCGTCTCGTGGGGAAGGATGCATGCCAAGTTGGTGGAGACCTTCGTGACCTTCTAGATGATGCTCCGGATGTGTGGCAGGCCAGTGAGGCCTGTGTCCAGCGTTGCGCCCAGGTACCTTGCCTTACGTTTGATAGTCAGCCGGTACCCTGCAAGCTCTAAAGATGCTTGCCTAGTGTGATGGCTGCCAGTTAGGTAAATAGTTTCGGTCTTCCGAGGGGCCAGCTCAAAGTAGTTCTCGACCATCCACTTCTCTTTTCTGTAGGGAGCCGTGTTTACTTGCGCCTCTAGAACCACCTCCGTTCACGCGGTGTCCACCAGCGCCAGATTATCGGAGTAGGCGCTTATGTCCACCTCGTCGGGCACATTGTCAAACCGCAAGACCCCGTCATATGCTATATTTCAGAGGACCGTCCTGGGCACAGAGCCCTGCGGAACGCCCGCCGTGACAGGGTGGACCTCACCGCTGGCCGAAAGCAAACGCACGTCGAGATACAAGAAAAGAACCCGTCTAATGTAGGGGGATATGCCTGTCTGTTCAAGCGTGTCCACTTTTGCTAGCTAATTCGCTGAATTAAACGCGTTTCTCACGTCAATCAGGATAAATAAAACATTAATGCGCGCGTTCGTTGCTGTTTTGTGCAGGCTACCTGGAGCATTCATTCAACGGCGTCAAGGGTCGACAGGCTCTTGCGAAAGATGTATTAATTGTCCGACAGCGCGGCTTTCTCCTCAACCTCTTTGTTCAGACATCTGAGTAGCACATTCTCGAGTTTGCTTTTTAAATTGAGTAGACATATTGGGCAATGGGTCGAAGACGATCCCGCTGCTGCGTTCGGTTTCGGTACTAGAGTCACGTGGGCGTGCTTCCACTGGGTTGGAAAACGACCGTCTTGAAGTAGGTGTGCAAAGAGCTGAGAGAGACCTTTCGGATGGTTTTGGGCCAATATTTGTATGACCCGTGGAGGAACCCCATCTGGTCCAGGCGCCTTTCCAGTCGCGAGGCGTCCGCGGTACATGCCACCTCTTCAGGGTTCACCTCCGGGATCTGGTCAGGGTCCACCTCGACGTGGGGTGAGGGGGGCTTGTATGCTGGGTAAAGACGGCTGTGACCAACATTCGTACTTGCTCTGTAGGGAGCGGGGGGCCTTCGCTCTGCTAACCAGCCGTCGCAGACGCAGGCGCTTAGTACTGTACAGCTGTTGCAGTTGATCAGCGCGGTCGACCGTGTCAGCTAGCTGGCGGTCGTCATGTATTTGTTGGCGTCTCGCCAACCGAGATAGTTTTGAGTTATAATGCGGCTTGCGCGCACACAGTCCACGCAAGCAGTTCTAATTTCTGGGCTCACTGTTTAGCAGAGGCTCGCCTTGGACCTTCGTGGCTGGCCGGACCGCCGGCCGAGTGGCCAGCGTAGCGATAAGTGTCAATCGATGGGGTAATGTCATCTAAAAACTTGTCGAATTCTTTTAGCATCCTGTTTGTGGAGAAGTAGAGCAGCTGTGTAGTACGATATTAAGATCCGGCAGATGGAACCATGAGAATCCGTTCCCGAACCTATGGCCCGCGATGGTGCAGCCTTCTGTCCAGTCCACCCGATGGCAGCGTCGCAAAGGTTGTCTGCCACTGCATTGGTTAGATTCTTCGAGAGAGTGACATTTGGCTCTGAAATAATGCAGAGAGCCACTCAAAGTTGTACAACGTATGACTCCAGCAGGTCGTACACGGCTCTGCAGCGGTTAAGATGAATTTCATTGTTGTTGTGAGAAGACACTGAGCCTACATGGTGCTAGTCGGCGTCGCCGTCATCCGCCCGCCTGGGACGATCTTACGACGAGGGCGTCGCTGGCTCAGTGGGGCTGGCGAAGGTAGAATCTCTGTGGATTGTGCGGCCCCCACCGGTGCTGGTAGTCCGCCGGCTGGGTTGCGTGTTTCGCCCGGTCTATATCCGCTTGCCCTCGCGACTCCAGTAGCTTTAGTACGTTGGGCCTCGTTGTTAGGACTTCTTTGTGACATATTTCGAGAACTCTGCCATAGGTGAACTGGGCGACGATTGCTGCTAGAATTCTGTGCATGCACTGCTCTCCTCCGCTGCTGAGCCACGTACAGGAATAGATCCTTCTGGGCGAGAGTCTATATGTTAACACTTTGCATTTAGGAAACACCGATTTTAGCGTAATTGGCTAAGGCGACATTCAAACCCATTTGCATGCCGATTAAATTGTTTTTTTTTTTCACGATATGCCTACATGCATATCTGCACACTCAAGAATCACAGTTGGGGTTGATAATTAATTGAAGGGTGCATGCACGCACAAGGGACAAGTAATAGATAAATAAACGCAGTGTTGCTCTATCGGTCGCTTTATGGTTGCATTGGTCGTTCTAATTTTCATATATCTTTTATATTCTAACAATAGAAAAACATACGTATGATGTAGAACTAAATAACATCATATGTGCGTAAATGTGCCATTGGGTACATAATGCATGCAGCTGTGATAGCGAACCACGCTGCAGATGCGGAGCACCAAGCACGATCAATACGTACGCATGTTGTCCACCCAAGAAGTGAAATTGCAACGTTTCGCGCATCAGAGACAGTCCGTGGCAGTCTTCCTTCTGTAAGTCATGTAAGTCTACTAGTTCGTAATCCCACCAATCTAGTATTTCTGCTGCATGCAACAGACACGCGAAATAAAAGAGGTTGCCGATCGACCGGCTATGCTTGATATATGATCTTCTCGAGAACGTCGGCCCACGGCGAGCTAGCAACAGCCGCAAGTTCGTGCATGGCTTGTTAGTATTATGACTTGTTGCTATTCTCCATTAACTGCTGCCATATGAACTCCTTCTCATTGCCTCTTTGTTTCTCGTTTCTAATATATATATATATATATATATATATATATATATATATATATATATATATATATGCAGTTATGACTGCCTATTGCGGCTCGAAAAATCTAGTTATACTCAGTAATAAAAAAATGCATGTATGTTCTATCAGCCATTCTTTATTAAATGATATAGTAAGCGGATGCGCTGTATTGCTTAAACGCTAGTCTTTTTATTGGCATTTTGACAGAGTATCAGTCTGCGGTTTCACTACTCACAAACTGACTTCATTCCTCATAGTTAATCTTCCTAAAATGTAGATAAGCAAACGCCTTCCTTAGTAATTATAACGGCCAGGAGGAGCACATAGCCTAAAAAAGGTGTTTTACTATAACGGAACATTTTGGGATTATAGGAAGGGCTAGCGGTCGTTCTAATTTATCTTTAGCTAATATTATTTTCGAAGATAAATTAAAGTT
>QVRM01000773.1:0-20484 GCA_003439945.1 Dermanyssus gallinae
TTATAGGCAATTCCACTCTAAATGATATACGATCTTTAGAAAATCCAACAAAAAAAGGCGGGCCAAATATAGATTAAAATTGCAAACTGGTGCTCTTTGCGACGTGCACGAAGCAGCGCGTCTAAATCGTACTGCTCGTAGGGGATGTAGCTCAGTGGTAGAGCGTTCGCTTCGCATGTGAAAGGCCCCGGGTTCAATCCCCGGCATCTCCAATTTTGTAAGTCTTTTTATGAGGCTCCCTGAAAATCAATTGCTGTAATTTATTATTGGAAGCGTTGCAGCAATTACAGGTTCTCTCTATATTTATATGTGTAACGTGTTATTATATGGATTGTATTATTCGCTTGACATGTACGACACCGGATCAAAAGTTCTGATACACATTTCCAAAAATAAGTAATTATTTTTTTTCATTTGTTCCCTTTAAAATAGTTCCCGCCCGCTGCAATGCACCTGTGCCACTTCTTTTCACTTAACATAACATTTTTAAATGCGTCGTTCGGAATCGAGTTGAGTTGCTCCTGCGTTTTTTTTGTCTTCTTTTAATGAGCGGAAAACTTTGCTGTTTCAATCGACGGCAAACTTTTACTTAAAAATGAAGCACACACATATATCGTTTAGCAACAGATTTACTGCACTCCTTTAAAATAGTGTCTTTAAAATAGCGATTTTGGTGCTCAGAACGATGAAAGACTGGATGGACCCGCGTCTTCGCGTCAGGGGTCGGGCAAGACTCCCACTCGGACACGAGTGATAGATGAGGAATGAACCATCGCGCCGTGGATTTAAACATTCACATGTATATTATATTAAATTCCTAAATAAATGTCTTCTAACTTGTAAAAAAAAATAGTGTCTTAACATATTGAACATAATTACTTTTTGACTGTTCCTACGATGTTTCCAAGAGTGACATCAATTATTATTATTATTATTCGGCCAGCACAAAAGGCCTGATGGTCTCACTCTGACCCCCTTTGAGCGTGGCCGCATGCTTGTTGGGACTCAATTGTAACGACTCATAGCCCCTTCGATGTCGGTGCAGGTGCGGACTAAGCTGGTCTAATGCTTCCAGGTTAGCAGAGCCTAACAAATGCAGAAAATACTCTGGCGTTGGTTATTCGCACCAATTTTGTCCGTTGGTGTTCGAGACAGGACCAGAATCTCTTACACTCAAGCTGATTCAGCGCGTGGATAGAAGACTTAAACTTTGGACGGAAGACTCGAGAGCATCAAACCTTTTGCGTCATAGGCCATCGTTCGACATTCACGAAGAAACGCAGCATATCTTCGGGGCACATTGATAAACTGGGCTAATCCTGGGTTAGAGAATTCGTGACCACTGTTCACTTCAAGGTGTTAACGTAACAAAGCTGTATAAATAAACATATATATATATAGATATATTATATATATATCTATATATATATATATATATATATATATATATATATTTGTAAAAATAAAACTAAAACTGTCTAGCAGTTCATCTATGTGTAAACAGCAACACAAAACAGAGACATCTATAATCCTATTAAGCTGTTTTTGCCTGTGTTAAAAAAATATGTTTGTTCTTATCTGACGTATGTACACGGGTACAGTGTCAGCGCTGAAAAAAATTCTACAAACTTTGATTGAGGTTTCAGAGTAAAATCTACAAAAGTTCAAATATTATGTATAACGAAAACTGCTCTTCAAAGTTCATACAAAGATACAAATACGAAGTTTCAGGCGTGACTTTTCATGAAAACGTGTTTAATACTGCAGCACTTCTAGAACAGCTTTCGGCCGAATATTCTCGTGTTTGTTAAGTACTTACAGACATGTCATTAAATGTCTAATTTTAAAGTATTTTAGTTTTATTTTATTCTACTATTGTAGATAATCGCTAAAGTATTTACAGATGCAACATCTTCGTTGTGACACAGCATATAAAAACAGCCCTGGATACAGGTTTTCTTTGAATATTCCGTAGTCTTTCTCCATCTGCTTTGAGAGCACAGAAATAGAGAGTCAGTGACGGGATATATATACAGGGTAAGTATTTAAAGCACCATATAGATAAATGTAGAACTCGTCAAAGTATATATTTTTCCAATGGAACATGGCCTCATAGAAGTTTTTTTCGGAGCGAGAGTACTACCATCGGCCATACCACGTGAATACGCCGGTTTTCGTCCGATCACCGAAGCTAAGCAACGTTGAACCCGGTTAGTACTTGGAAGGGAGACATACGAAAAACACTGGTGTGTTGTACCACACCAGCACCAGTGTCCACAAACAAGGGAGCACAAAATGTAATATTGTGAGACAATTAGCCTCCTTCTATACA
This sequence comes from Dermanyssus gallinae, assembly GCA_003439945.1. Lineage (NCBI taxonomy): Eukaryota > Metazoa > Arthropoda > Arachnida > Mesostigmata > Dermanyssidae > Dermanyssus > Dermanyssus gallinae. The sequence continues at coordinate 2,333 of QVRM01000773.1, forward strand.
AAAACTACGCACATCGTCGTGATCGGGAGAAAAATGTGACACCCGTTTGTAAAAGAATTCGAAGCGTGTCAACACGTTTAGATGTCATTTTTCCCCCACAAATGCGACCAGTTTAAACAACTTAAACAACGGGTTTGTTTAATTTTGCCGGATATATTAAAAACACGTGGATTTAGACGAGTTCCCAAACACAGCAAAGCATTAAAAATCTAATAAATATCAATATGCATTATTACACATATTGTTTATATTCGCAATAACTTTGCATTTCAAGATAGTACATAATTACGGTACAGTCGTCACTATATACAATTTGAACACTTCAGCGACCGTCCCACCGGGCGAGAAAGTACAAAGACCGCCGATGCGTCTGGGACTCGCTGCGTAGTTATGTAATTTATAGGCGCCCATAACTAGTGCCATAAACAGCTCCCCTGATGGAAACACTCAAAATAATTCCTTTTCGTCAACTTTACGCCGAATTCGTACTTGTTTTCTTCCTTCTAATAAGAAGCAGCAGCCGGGTGTGAAATTCAAAATAGAAATAGACCTAACACAGCTATCCAGCGAGAGGACGGCGAAATGACCAAGTTAATGAGATATAACACGAATGGAACAGTGCGCCGAACAGCGACTCACCACTTCTAAAACTATTAAACGCTTGTCCCATAAACAATCGCCAACCACCCAATGAAAGCCGCCGACTGTTAAAACTCGCCATAGGAGAGCACAATCTCGAACGCTCTCCTCGAAAAGAAACTCTTAGCGACCGGCCATCCAGCGCCATCGCGCCATAGCGGCGACGATGCCGCTGCTTGACTGTGAACAGGAAAAGATACCCTAACTACCGAATCACGTGGCCCCGTGTGCAGGAGCATGTGTAGGCTTCTAAGCATGCACCAAACTGACTAGATGAAGTATTGCTAAGCTCAGATAGGAGAAACTATTATAATTCGTTAACATAATGATAGAATCCCTATAATAAAGAATTATATATACACATTGCAAACTGTCATATGATTATGAGGAGCAAATGTTGCACCTTTGCAACAAAAAAAGGAAACGTATTATTAGACACTGGATATTTGAAATGAGTACAAATATATTTTTTAATTGGGGTTAGCATAAATAAGCCTTCTGAAAATATACGTTATGTGTCAAATGTTGGCTTCCTTAGGTATATTTAGGTACAAACATGTAAAGTACGTGTGTTTACACACAATATATTCTTCCCTTGCCGAAGATGCTTGAATGTATCAGTGCAAAACCGTACACGGGCATTAGCCTTATGGAAGAACAAATAAGTCATGGTTATCGCACATGTTGACAATAGAACGCACTTAGATAAAAAAAAGGATATTGACAACATTCACAAAAGCGGACAGACACGGGCAATAATGGGCCTTTTCTGCAAAATGCTTTTAATTTTTACAATTGTTGAAAATGTATATTTATTGAATTTCTCAAGCTCAAGGGGACTTACTGAATTCAAATAAATTGGCCGTTCAGAGAAAAACGGTCTTATTGAAGAACAAAATTGCTATCGGTGCAATTTCTCTGTGCGTAAGCTATGGGTAGCACTTTGCTAATGGCCCAGTGGGTCCAATGCTAGTGTCCGTAAAAACGTGCTCGTTTGCTGACAGCGCCTCCTTATATTCTAGCTCTGTTACTAGTCGTTCGTTGATAAGCTACTCAGCTGTTTTGGATAGGCAGGAGAGCATACATATAGGTCGCTGTGTCGAGGCGACTCCTTGCGGTTTACCGGTTTTCGGCATTAGAATGTTTTCTGAAGGCTTAGAATAGCCTTTCCTGGCGAGTACTTTACCAATTAGGCGTTCCAATACCTTGGCGTGGTTCTATGAGTACGCGTACGCCGCATCTGGGCCCACTCCGTGGCGCATTTCGTTACGCAGAATCGTTGTACAAATCGCCCCAATGGGTTTCTTTGACCTTCTCGCACAATAAGTTCGAGTGTTCTACTTTGCTAATCCTATTTGTAGGACTCTTCGTGCTTTTCTATACTCTCCTATCGATAAGAAAGCCCGTGGATACTCGTCGCAAGTGGTGTCAGGCTGTTTGCTTTTGTGCAATCTGGGTAATGGCACCAGTGGCACGAATAAGAATGGCTATTTTGGGATGTGGGCGAGACCTGGATTCCCGTCAGGCTCCCTCTAGTAGTGCAGAGATTTCCATGATGGGTGTTCAGTGCGATCAGGTACTTTTCCTTTGAACACTTGTTGAAGGCGGATGCAGTTTAGTTTGGGAAAGCGTAGCTATTGTGTGGGGTGACGGGGCTGGAAGGAAGTTAAAGTGATGGAAAGGTTATGTAAGAGGTGGTCGGATAGTTTGTTGCTCTTCGTGGAGACCTTCAGTCGGTTATCCGATAAGTTATTGCTTCTGATGCAAACGTCTATCTAATTATCTGCCGTTATCGAAAATGTACCAGGGATGCTGATAAGGTGTAGATCTGTCCAGGGTTAAGCACGATAGAAGGATTTTTTCCCTTCCTTGATAATTAATATATATGAACATACGCACAACCTTCTCGGGGCATAACTTAAAGCATTAGGTCCAGGCTTACCGAGGCAGCATTTCCCTTCTGAACACCTAATGACAGACGTTGCAGTGATTCGCCCGCCCTTTCATCTCCTGTAGCACGTGCCAGTCTTCTCTCGACATCGACGAGCAGCTTGTTCGTAAGCAACCCAGTGCCCCCTGTTTGACGTCCTCAAAATCAAAGGGCTGAGAACAAGTGGGTCATTTTAGATAGGTATATATTTCTAATAAACGTAAGATAATTCTCATGAACGCCCATTAGTGACGGTGTAGACTAAGGAAGAGATGGGCTCTCTGACCTACTCACTAAACCCTGCATTTCAAAATCTACCACATCAAAAGGTGGGGGTGTTTTCCTCAGTGGAATGGAAACTACTTTCGCAATACTTCTTTAGATCAAGAGGGCGTTCCTGAATATTATACATATATATATATATATATATATATATATATATATATTTCCGGTCAATTTCCGGCAGTTTGCTCTGCGACGTAAGAACGACGTGAACCAAAAATAAACAGTCGGCATCGTCGGCGTACACTAGTCGCCGTGGTGCTAAGAAATAGCCAAGTGCTTCCGTTGTTGAGGGTGCTGCTGCTGCTGCTGCTGCCGCTGTTGGCTGACCTCCTGTGGTGGTTTATCACCATCGTTAGATTATTTGTCGCCTTTTTTGCTACATTTCCCTATCCGCCTTTGCTGGCTAGTCAACAACGTCGCGAATTCACAAGTGGAATGGACGACACGTATCATACATGCGGACGGAGTTGGTCACTCCCGAATCCTTAACGACAGCAATTTAACTCTCACCCGTAAGCAAACAATAATAATACTAATAAATTATTGTTATTATTATTATTATTATTATTATTATTATTATTATTATTATTATTATTATTATTATTATTATTATTATTATTATTCATTTTATTATTATTATATGATAGGCTTTCGTGCCCCATCAGGTAATCAGGGCAACTGGCATTTTGGTGGTAAATCAACGTCTGTAGAGGTTATTTCCAATATATTTGTTATGGCGATTGTTGATCATGTTGTAGGCGATTGTTGATTAGTATCCGAGCCGATATACTGTTATTTTTTGTTTTAATGTTACTCATTGTAGTGTATGTTGCTTTTAGTGATATTGTTGCTGCCGTGGGGACAGCTGGTGAAGTTCCACATCGTTTCTATAGCATTAAATGATTAAGTTGTCGTTGTTGCTGTCTACTTTTGTAACTGTTTTTGTTTTGTTGTTGTTTATTTTTGTCCTAGCCGCTGCTACACTGCTACGTGACCACAAAGTAACCCCAATGCTACTACACGACCCACTTACGTCAAGTAAAATATATAGTACAACACATTTGAAGAAACGTATACATATATATATATATATATAGGGTGTCAAAATGATATGACATATTTAAAGAAACATAAAAATCAATTTAATTACAAATATAATGCCATTATGTGCCAGCAGTAATGCAAACTAGATATGATATTGGTGAGGTGGTGATTTGGTTTGTCTTTACACGAAGTGTATACGATGGTACACCCAATTGTCTGCACTCCTTTACACAATCACGCTCTGCTTCATGCATATACGTCTTCAGTTTGCTGATTCTGGTAGAGTTACTAGCGTACACTTTACTCTTCAAAAAAGGCAGATAAATAGACACTTGGCCTCACCCGTTCGAGACTCTTCATTCTCAAAAAGCTCTATCGTCTCTCAGACGGTGTGGCTTGAGGCGGCGCCGTCTTGTTGGAACCCGAATTCACTCGCTTCGATTTCGTCCAAATCCGGCTAAAGGATCATGCTGCGATAGCGCCCGCCATGCTTCTCGGAGTGACAAAAAACGTAGGGTCTAGTATGGATGGATCGATACATACAAGCAGATAGTTATGGGTAGTAATGAATAGATGGATGGATAGCCGAGCGATGAAGCGAGCGAGTGACGCAACGACGCACGCAATAAAATAAGCAACAGAATGCCGACCCCCGTCCTGTGTGACCTAACCCCCCACACATGACGGCGGCGGCGCCGGTGGTGGCGGAGACGGCAATTGTCACAGAGGCAGTGTGTTATGCAACTCCCGGCGTTTCCGTCGTCGTCGTCGTCGTTATTCGTCCAAATACGGTAACGACCAACCACTACTTCTGCGATAAAAGTCACACTCATATTGATTAAGTTATACTTCATCAAGATGAGTATATGATTAGTAAACGTGTTGTCGTGAAGAATAACACCCATATTGTTTACGTTATACTTAATTCGATATGGGTGTTATTTTTAAGAATAACACCATATTGGTTAGTTGACAGCACTTCATATGGCGCCCACGCCGCTCGCATCAGTCACCTCGTCCTCGTTGGTCGTTTGGACTCGTGTGTCGTGTCGTCCCACGGCCACTCTCTCTTCACACCGCGAATCTGGCGCCTTCGTTCAAGCGCACCCCCAAAAATAAATCGTCATCGCTGGAAATACACATTTTGCGATCCGTTTGTTTTCCACGCACTGCACCCAGTCTCGACCTGTCTCTCTCAATTTATGTATTCTATTTCTATTTATCTCTCCTTATCTATATGTCTCGCTCGACGTCGTATTCGCACACGCTGCACGCTGTAGACACAGTATGCCTACACGTGGACGTTGGGTGCATTGCAGGCCACTTCACTATCGAATCGTCTCGTCCCAGTAACGCCCGATATGTATTGTCGGCTATTGTTACCGTTAGCTAGTTAGCAGTTTAGTTAGCAGGAAGGAAACAATTGCAGTTGTAGCAATTGCCGAAGAATATGAACTATGCAAGCAAGAGCAAAAAGTAGTGGGCATGCTAGCAAACAGCGGATATATATATATATATATATATACATATATACATGTATATGAATATGTGTGTAATTTTGCCACGTCTTTATGTATATATATATATATATATATATATATATATATACAATACATATATATATATATATATATAAATGAGAGGGAGAAGAAAATACAACTTTCGATAAACGGCGCACTACCGACTTCCCGCCTCGTCTTTTGCGCGTCTTCCCAAAGATATATCTGATCAAAGCAGGCAAAAACGGTTTGCTACACCGCGGAAGGCAAATATGATATTTTTCGGCGTTTTTGTTTGCATATACTCCAACGTCCTCTTGGGCGATTCTCAGTGTCTGACAAGTAAGTTATTCGCGGGGGTCGGAGTTCGAACCACGATGACTGGTTGTGCACGCGGATGATGTTCTTTGTGAAACTACTTGACAATTGGCAGTTTTCATCGAAAAACCGTCTTTACAACAATACCATGGTGACGTGACGATAAGGCGCGGATTAAACATTTCAAAAACGAGGCATAGTAAAGAATGAAAGCGGTATCCCTATGCGTGATGCAGGAAGACCGTCAACAGATTTACCTGGATACTGTCAGTTTAGTAGTCAAATACCTTTTAAGTCAAATACCTTTCAGCGCTAAGTTATTGCTTTGTGGCCATAGCCTCGAAGCGAACCTTAAACTTCAAGTAGCAGGATTAAAACTATGTTTAAAAGATAGTTCTAATCACTTTGTCAGAATGATTGAATCTCGTTTTCAGATCCCTCCCTCATATTCACCCCAACTATTTTTGTATTGCATTCGGTCGGTGGATCTACACTACTAGATGACCTACAATTACCACTTGATTTGACAGCGACACTTCCGAAGCATACGAACACACTCTTGCCGAAAAAGGCGCAACTGGTACAACTTCGGGACTCGAAACTACAACGAGGACCCGCGATTGTTAGCAGCAGTATGTGTAAAGCAAGTAAGCAGAAGAAAGTTTGCTGTGAAGGACAGAGATGCTCTACAAAATAGCTTGGCGCAGGTAAAACCAGTGAATACTTCTGTCTCAGGGTGAAACGTCTTCATGCGTACATAAATATTGTTGGTGGTGAAATCTTTTGAATATCGATAGACATCACCACAATAAAACAAAGTGTATGGCAAAAAATGCCAGTTTATGAGCAATTGCTGTGATTGGCGAGCTTGCGCAGCATAGAAGTCGAAATGACTGTGTCTATCGAGGTGATTAAACAGCAGCAGTCATAATTGCAGAGCGCTAGATATCTTGCGGTTACATTATGCCTTTATTGGGCATCCAATCAACGAACACGCACCGCTATAACGGCAGGCTATGGTATGACGAATTATGCCACCGCTTGACTCCCTGGTCCACTAGAAGAGCAATTGGCGATTCACCACGCTAAATCAGCTGCTTACAAATTGCAAAGAGCCGTTGTCTCTAGCGAAAGCTAGAAAATATAGTGCATATGAATGCAATGAGCTCTCCTTTATATATTTCGGTTATATATATATATATAATTTTTTTTTGGTATATTACATTATGTTTGTGGGACATATATTACAAAAGATTAGCTAAGCCAATGTGCCTAGTGGGGCTATATGTATATATATATATATATATATTACCTTACAAATGTATACTTGATACACATAAATAATAATATATATATATATATATATTTATGATGAACTTGTATAATAATAGCTTGTACTATTATCGTATGCATAAAGTGCCATAAAATACATATAGATAGTATAACGGCCAGAAAGCTATACCGTATCTGCGACACCGCAACCAAATTTCTGTACTACATCATATTCTTTTCTAAGAGATGGAACATGCCCCATTATTAACATAAACAATATTTATATTTTATGGCATTTTATACATGGAAATGTTCAGGTGTGCTTAGGAGGAGGAGAAAAGTCCAGGAATTCATTGCATGCACTGGCAGAGTTTAGCCTTAAGAGTGCATATCTGAAAACATGCCCAGAACAGCGGGCTTGTCGTTTAACAGTAATGTTGTTGTAATTAATTTCGAATATATTTACGCCCCTACGTTATGGTGCTTAAGTGACTGAAAAACGAATCCCACGTCAACCGCTCAAACAACATCCTTTGGAATCGAAGGGGATATAGCTCAGTGGTAGAGCATTCGACTGCAGATCGAGAGGTCCCTGGTTCGAACCCGGGTGTCCCCTACAATTTTACACACATTAGCCTACACAAGCTACAATTTATTCATTAACAAAATAAGTAATTTAACCAATAAGAAGTGCGTCAATATAAGATAGCTATAGAAAACAAAAGCAAAACTCTGTTGTTTCGCGAACTACGTAGATCTTGTTATAACTATTTACTCATCCTGGAACAGAATTTATTCATAGCCTGCCGAAAATATCCAGGCAATTACGAGCTGTCAAATCACATGTCTGACATATAAGCATGCCTTCGCGAGATATAGACTCCGACGGTTTCCGGTACTTGCCCTCAGACATCGATATGAAAATGCGCGTTTGTTTGCACAATCCAGGTAAACGTGTTTACGAATCGAAAATACAATTTGGGAGCTGTTCTAATCTTTAATAATGCGATAACCTGACAAGAGTCTAGCGATTCATTACAGTTTCATCAAACAAGCGCTTACTAGCACAAACAAATATTTGTATATATACATATATATCAGAACGGTGTCTTCATATATGTCCAAAATAGGCAACCCATCTTGAAAGATAAGTCATTCTCTCAATAATAGGATGTACCAATCGTGTTTGTGCGTATTTTGACTATAGGTCTTACAATTTTTGTGATTGTAGTCTATAAGAATTCGGTGATTAGTGTGTACGATTTCATTTCTCTTTTAGGAGCAGTGATGATTGGCACAGACAATTAACTGCCATATGATCGTCACGGTTGATCGCAACGTTGATTTGCTGAATGACCGTCTAACAATCTTTGTTATGTGTTCATCTGGGTCTGTTCCCCTTATGAATCGCGTCACTTGGTCATAAATTTAAACATGTGGAGAATACTTCTATCTAGTTAGATCTGATGTATGGAACGGTGGTCTTTAGTCATTGAAAACATTTGAGTGCGGTGCCGCATATACGGTAGAACTTTCTGGCCACTATCTTATCTATATATGTTGGTGAACATTGGTCATTGCGCCGACCAAGCCACAACCCTATGGTCGGAGAATATTTATTTATTCAAGCAATAACTAATTTGCCTATAGTTTCAGGGACAAATTCCACTACAGTGGTGTTAGGAATCCCACTTTAAGGAGACATAAACTGGACATAAGCTATTCGCAGAACAAATAACAACGACATCAAAGCCAATTGTCGTATGTATTTTTCGACTGCGGAAGTCTGGCGTCCTACAGTCTGTTGTACTAAACAAATGTAATATCTTTCTGAAATCATATTTGTCTAATTTTAGAGTAGTTGCATTCAGATTCAAACTCACTTCGTTCAGGAAGTCCCTATGAACGCCGCAATCTCTGTAAGGAAATTTTGCCTTTAGAAATTGGAAGTGCTAAGAGCCTTCGTGAGTTCAAGATCGGGTTGATGAGTTCCCCCCTGCGTGCTTGAGTCACCACGAGGTTAGAAAGGTGCCTTGTATAACCTGTAGTCAATGCAAATAAATTAAGATTCTATTAACAAGTTTAGTACGGCCTAGTAGAAGGCCCACATCAATCGCCAATTGACTCGACTGATATGGATATTCGACTGGTTGGCTGGTATGAATCAGACAACCGGCGAGACACTGGCTAGTGAATTACTGAACCAGGAAAACTTATGTAAAAACAATATGTTAAAAAACAGACAAATGTTTAAAAACAAAAACGCCGTTATTATTAGACTTGGCTGCGCAACTAGCACCTATACCTGTATGAAGAAGGCTAATAATGGTTGGCTCTGCGTGCATAAAACACGTGGTAATAAACGACTTCTAATCGCTTCTCCTTTAGCAATTAGGAGTATTCGCAGGAAAATAAACGAAGTTGTTGATATTAACTGTTAGGAATGACGTTTAAAGCTAACGTAATTGATATTAACTGCTAAAGATGACGTTCAAAGCTAACATAATTTCCAGTATTTGTGAAACAACCGATTGTGTATATAGATTTATTAAGCAATATCTTATTTATATTTAGGCAGCTCAGAACCACCCAAGTGATTGAAACCTATGGCTTAGGCTCCAGTAAATTATTCTACCTGCAAGTTAGATAAACTGGTAATAGAAGCTCTTTTCTTTATAGAACACATTTGCTGAATCAGCTGTGGGTCTCAATTTTAACGTCAAAATTATTTTTGTTGCGCGAAAACACAAACAAACTACTAATTCTCAATCCGCCATATCTCAAAAAGATTAGTGACCACAACACACTTGCCGAAAATGGCTCGTAATGAGATTTCGTAATTGGAACTAATAATATTGAGCTGAAATTTTCGGTGCCATAAAAAAATATGAATTCTAGGTAAATCCAGCAATTACCACTCAAAAATTAAGTATGAACTCAAGGTTAGCTGTTGAGTTTAAAAGTACGAGACTGTTTTAACAATCAAACAAGCCCGCATGGTTTTGCAAATTTTGGTTTTCTTTTTCTTTTTTTTCTTTAGAAAAAAACTTGCCCATTTATAACTGATTTTCTGCGCTTTTGTCAGGCGTTCCTTCCAGAACGGAAGTCGCTAGCAATAAATCTCTTGACGACAAAAAATTACTATTTTGGAGAGGCACCTCCTAGGACCTGCAGACTGTTTTTCTTCCCTAAAATTAGACTGCAAAATAAATTCATGCATTCGACATGGCTCTAATCATTCTGCAGGCGCCCCAAATGATTGTGCCCAATATAATTGCGCAGACATACTTTCATTTAACCATCCGGAAAGTGTGATCGCGCAACCGAGTTACTGTGCATGAGCAAGGCAACATAATATTACAAATCTTGGGAAAGGCAAAACGAAATTTCGTAAACAGAAAGAAGAAAGAATTATAACGACGCACAGAAAGAAGGAATTATTTTAACTCTGGTTTCGTAAAAACGCGTGTTTTGGATCGACGTATCCAATCAAAACAAACGCTCTGATCTATAGTTTTAGCTATATTCATAATATCTAAAATTGCTTATTGTAAATTTTTCCAAGACGAGGTAGTGTGACCTGCAAAGAATCACAGGCTGCGAGGCAAGTTTGTAAACGATGTCTCAGTCAGTAAATCACTGGCAAGAATCATCATTAGTCGAGTGCCGAGCCATAAGGCGGAGTGGCAAACGGTATACAAAACAGGCATCTCGACGCTGTATTCTTTTCTTTCATCGGTAGGGCAAAGTGGCTAACCAGTACATAGATAGACTGCCTATTAACTCTTTGACCTAGGGTAAAAACAAGACCGCTGGCATCTGCTGAGCGGAAGAACGTATGTTTTAATTATTCTCTCTACAATTAGCTATCGTGAATGTATTACCAAGTAACGCCATGACAAGAAATGCTGGTGTAGCCGCGCTCTAAATATTCAATTACAGCATTACAACGATTTTACTTAAACATCGTGAATCAACAATCATAGTCATCATCTACCTGTGCGTATGGCGAGTCGTCAACCTCGTTTATACGACGATGACAATATCGTCTTCCTTCATCTTCAACCCCATCCCCCGCTTTTCAACAAAGTATTGCCTAAGTTCGAACGGTACGTGACGACAGCAATTTTCGATTAACCTCAAGCCAAATGCAATGGACAACTGACAATGACATCTTTCTGCGATAGATAGGCGCCCTGACACGTTCTCTAGTTACACTTTGTCTCTAGTTTTAGATATGTGTACGCACGTTGAACTAACCATACCCTATTTTTGCAGTCAAGTCGTCGTTTGGAAAACAGTCGTCAGAGCATGCATCGGTCACCTATATCTCAAACATACGACCCAAACATAAGAAGCGCGGTGTTCCGCTGCCTACAGAGGACGACCTCATCGTGCGGTTGAATCTTTTGCAAACGTAGCCTATAAGGCTCGTATTAATGACCATAGACAACTCAGACGGTTAAACGTACGCCCGAATTTTACTCGCTAGGGGCATCGGCCTGAGAAGCGTCGAAAAAACGCGAGAACAACAAATAGACAACATTTTGAGGCTTGACATGGATTTCACAGCTTCCACCACACAAGTGGCGCTGCGGTGGGTGCGTTTTTAGAGGGTTTTTTTAGGAGCATTGTGGCATTTGCCACATTGTCATGAAACAATGTGGCATTTCATGTATATTTATAGTCTATTTATGTCTATATATATATATATATATATATCGGGTCGATTTACAATTAGCCACGACGTATTTCTGTTCAGAGTTGCATAAGTGCATGCTGGATGGATTGCCGATGGGTGTATATGCACAGTTTGGATATTCGACCGAATTTGACGTGAAAATAAGTAAATGACAACTATAATCCCCAAATAAATGTGTTATGATTGGAAAACTGTTGTGGTTCATTTACACTGAAATTGATTGACTAATTTATGTTTGCACCCAATTGTGACCTCTGTTGCAACACTATGTCGTTAATGTAGTGTTAATGCGTGTGTGTAAACTGCTACAAATCCTATATATATATATATATATATATATATATATATATATATATATATATATATATATATATATATATATATATATAATGTAAGGGGTGTTTACGCGTAACTTTACACGCAATTAATAACGTGTTACCAAATATCCTTACTAGTCGAACCATTTTAGTTGTTTTTTTTGGCGGTACTGCAATCGTAAGCCTTACTTATTTAAAAAATTACTATTTCATTTGTTGCCTGCCGCGCCACAGAGAGGCGCATAACTGAACGCCACTGCCACTCTGAGAACGGATCGCGCAGCTGACGGACTCTCGCCGTGGGATATAGCTCAGTGGTAGAGCATTCGACTGCAGATCGAGAGGTCCCCGGTTCGAACCCGGGTGTCCCCTTATTTTTCCAAAAACCAATATGATCTCTTTATAGCGAACCGTTAGTAGAAAAACAACGGGTTTGCACTGTACGGCAATAGTAATCCTTAAAGTTGTTTTTATATATGATGCTTACACTGTCAGCTGCTTTTATGTCATTTGAGAGAGGCAGTGCTCTACATATATATATATAATATATAATATATATATATATATATAGGTCTGTCGGTGAATTGATTTTCTTGGAGCTGATTTCTGGGATTTATTCTCTGGGATGATAATGAAAAGGCAAAATGGGGTTGGGTTTCTGTAAATACTGCTTGTGGCACCGTCGCTTCGGTCGAATCCCAACATCCGAAATATGTGTTAATAACTTCCTCCTATAAACAAAATGTTAGTAAGTAACGTAAATGAAGCTATCATCTCTAAAAACTTACATAAGTCGAAGTGAGTTAAACAGACGCGGGAAATTTACTCCCAAAACAACTATACTAACTTTTAAGGCTAGCGAAATCAGGTTAGCAGGGTCACTCATACGAACAAATTTCCTAAAATAGCCCATACCCGTCGTGCTTAATGCACTGCCTAATAGACTGCTATGCCATATTGTTCGCAGGTTCACAGCGTAGGTTTTTTCACGCGACGGTATTTTTACAAGAGTGGTAAATATCCTGCAATTCCCACAAAAATACCAGATAAATATTTTTCACATACATAATTATATATAAATATTGATACAACTGCCCAATTATTCCTAAGACAGTTTATTAGGACGACCATTTAGCGACTACACATCGTTTGCATAATTAATACTGAACAAAATATGCTTAAGGATTATTCTATAGAATTATCATCTCTATTGCTTGCCATTGTCCTCCACAGCTAGTCGCATTCTTTAATTTCCATAGTATATATTATATATAAATAGCAAATATTCCACTATATGCTATGTTTTACAACGCAGGGCCTCAAATATAATAATAATAATAATAATAATAATAATAATAATAATAATAATATGGGTATGCCCTGCACTGTATCGCCACAGGGTCACAGGTGTAAATTTGGTTTTGAATTTACATGATTATGAATAAATACAGCATATTATGCATGATTGAGGCATAATATGCGGTACGTAATTTTTAAATTGACTTTTTAAGATTTCCATGCAAGAATTAAATTTTATTTCCAATGCATAATGGCAGTAGTTGCTTACTTGTTGACAATGCAATTCATGTGCGATTAACTAAGTGACCAAATACTCAAGAAGAATATATTGGGGACTATTTCGGCATTTGAATTTCCTGTATAGCACTTCTAAGCATAAGAGCTAATTAATTGATGACGCAGAGAGTAATTGGGCAATAAGTGTTTATCAAATACAGAATGCGTGTTAACATACGACGTGCATGTGACTAGACAGTACATGCTTAGCTTCACTCGTGTATAAAACGATCACGGTCGTCATCTTTCATAAATCTCTACACAACAGGAACATTTTTGTATGCTCATCTGGAACAGGACTTACTGGAATATTTTAGTTTCACACTACTGATAACAATGGCTTTCAAGCGTTGACTGATTTGAATTTTCTTGAGTCTGATCTGATCTGGTCTCTTCGGGGGCAGCAGTGCGTAGCACTCTAGTACAAAAAAAAAAAACAGATCTATGCTTCAACCTCCGCAGTACAGAGGCTGTATGCTTTCGAGTGTATTTGCAATTACTCATAAATAAAGCTATGTGTTTCATTCATTTATTCATTCATTCATGCTCTAAGGGTATTTACTGGTGTTGGATAGGATGTTCAATTAAGAGCACTAGTCGTGAAAAGTGACAACACATATATTTAACCTTTAAACTGGTAAAAAGGAAAAAAAAGCTTAATCTGTTTCCGCCCGGGATCGAACCGGGGACCTTGCGCGTGTGAGGCGCACGTGATAACCACTACACCACGGAAACACAGAACTTTCAGCGGCCCAACCAGTGCCCCCACACACACAAGCGTGACGAGTAATAACGAAAAGTGATCGGATGAATGTCCAAAAAACGCACTAATTCATCTTCAATACTGCATACTCACGAGAATACCGAGACACGATTCGAGTTTACGATGCAATTGTCTACAACAACTCACGTCAAACAATGTGTGTTCACTGCTGATTACCTCTAACTGGAAAAACAAACTACAATTTTTGCAACGTGTTTAAACGTAAGCACACATCACTTAATGCAAAAATAAATACCTGAATACATTGAATATTCTGCTCTTTTGCCGCCAAAGATTTCGGCAAACGCCTTTAGCCAAAACGTTGAACGCCTTAATTGTCCTGCGCATCACCTCAATCTCATACAAAAAACGTGTGAAAAACGTGATTTATTCCTTATTAGTATGTTGCCTGCACGTCCGGCTTCGCCATAGAAGTCTTTCTTGATCGGTTAGCTCCTGCGCGGGTGCTGGCCGGAACGCCGCGCCGTAAAGAGAAGTTTAGGCTTGGGCGCACGTGGTCCCATGGTGTAATGGTTAGCACTCTGGACTCTGAATCCAGCGATCCGAGTTCAATCTCGGTGGGACCTTTCTTTTTCGTTAACAGTATGAATGACAGGATTGCATATATATATATATATATATATATATATATATATATATATATATATATATATAATATATATATATAGGTTCTAACCATAATATATGTTTTTGAAATATGTAAGTTAGTAGCCCACATTAACGTGCACTAAGATTTCTGAAGGGGCCGTTTCTTTGCATATCTCTGTTACCAAGCCTACTAAATGGCCACACGGTTCGGCATCATCCACGTTGGTACTCTGAAATATTGTGGTCTACATTGCTCTATGTTGTAGTCAAACACGCCAGATCTCTCAGGCTTCTGTTTACCAAATAAAGGAAGTCAGTTCAGTTTGTTAGCAGCTACGAGCGTTTAGGAGAGGGCTACGGATTATAACTGAAACCGGGCCTCTGAAGACATTTTTTGTCTTCTGTGCACTCGCCGCGTCGAATACGTGATTGCAAGTGCAAGTGAAACTGTACGCCTCACTTCCTTGCATTTATAGCCTGCAGACGTATTAGCGGTATCGTGAGCACTATATTATATAATCCATTAGTTTCAAATGCTTTGTTAATACACCAAACCATATAGTAATTTACATTATGTAATTGATTTAAAGCATAATGCTCGGAATCTGACCGCAAACGTGCGTTGTCGAGTTAAAGAACGGAGCATATTAAATTGCGTATAGTGCGAATGAAAGCGAGAGCACATAGAAACTTAAAAAGTCACACTAAGAGTATGCGCTACCATATTTTAGAGGGGCATCGTTTTAACACACATAGCAGTTGAGCTTAAGTCCCTCAATGCTTTTGTCGTCCGGAAGAAACGGATAAGCTATGCGCATGTTGGACACTATCTATGCCAAATGAAATCTCAGTTGCTTGTTTACAGTAAGATTATATCGCCTCTCAACCACGCGATTGTTGATTCACCTGACGGATCAATTAACGACACGGTTTATAATACCTTGTCCTAGAGGCCTGTTCGATATACCCACTCACGTTTTACCTCAGCAAAACCTTACGTTGAATACTTGCCATAACCGAATTGAAATACAAATAATATTATATATATATATATATAGGCAAACAGACTACCAGTTCTCACTTCACACTACCAAACTCACCAAAACTGTTGACGGCAGTGAGCCCGGGCGTGAGAGATTGACTGACTTTGGACATAATGTCCGGATATTTGTCTGTGTCTGGTTAAAGTTGTAGAACAGCTACAACAGCAACATAAGAAGACAGCAAGTTGCGACGCCCCCTCTGTTCAGGGGTGTCAAACACCATCGGCAGGGCCCGTAACGAGGAGGAGGTTGATATTCAATTCATAAATTCACAGCCGTTATTCGACTAATCGACTCTTGTGGTTTCACGACCGCCGAAAGAGCACAATTGTCGGATCTGTGTGAACAACTGAAGCTGCTGTAACAGAAGCCTTAAGAGTAACACACCCGCGGAGGGCGGTGTGACGGGGGTGGGAAAAACACTTTCCATACCGCGTACTGATTTTCATCAAGTTATTTTCCGTACGTCATTATCGTTGCTCGGAAGGAACAGCAGGATGATGTGTCATACGATTTGTATCACGTTCGACTGGAAGAGACTGGAGACGGCGCCTATAAACAAGTGCAAGACAAGCAAGGGCTCAAACGAGGTGTAACAACAACAAGTGACTCTACCAAAGCAGTATTCATTCCTACTTTACTAGGAAGCATAACACGTTTTACTAAGGTATCAAGTTGTTAGATTTTTTTAATCATGACTGCTGTTGTCGACAACTGGCAACTTGAACCTGTTCGTGCCATTTTTAGTGACGCTAATTTTAAATTACTTGGTCCAATGGGCGGATCCCGTTGCACGAGACGACACCCCCATGCATTTTTCGAGCGACAGGAATTGCATAACATACTGCATACCGTGCGTGTTTCTCATGGTGCTTTGATTTGGTTTGCCACTTTGGTATTGTGCAAATGCCAGCCGGATCTCGCGCTCTATCGAAACAGTCACGATGGTGATTAGTATTTAGTATAGTATTGATTTGTTGATATTCCTTTATTAGACGCGATTACACACCTCATCTTATAGACAAATTTCGATTTTGTTACATGTACTACAATCATTAAATCTTATTAGCATAGCACATAACTATCGCCGCTCGAGAAGAGCGCCTTACAATCTCATCAACATGTTCAAACACCTCATAGCCTTCCCACTTTTCCGAGCAATATACAATATATACATAAAGCATTATATAATATATATATAATGCTTTATGTAAAACTTTATCTAAACATTTACATGTAGCACCACTGGACGACTTCTTGAATCGCATCTATTGCTAGGAACTTTGAGGTCCGTATGGCGGTTATATATGTACTGATCTTAGAGGTCTTCAGATAAATGTTGACAAGTATAGGCAAGAGGTGTGAGCCGTAGTTTGTCTGATATGTTGAAATAACAGGTGCCGAATGTTGTGCGGCATCGTTTGTTTTCCTCTATAGATCCTCATGGTCAAACGACATCATCAAAATGCGCAAATATATTTAAAAAAATACTGACCAAAATTTTAACTAATCTTAAGGCGTGGTTTTCTAGTCTACTAAAGAGTCTAGTCCTCAAATAAATGTATAGACCGTGAACGACAGTACATAAACGGTTCATGGTTTTCTCGTTTTGCTGAATGACCTAAGTATATTAAGCATCGCGTTTTACTTTTGTTCTGTGTGTTTGATCTACTGCCAGTCGACAAAATATGCAGTCGACAAAGAACGGTCTAACCACCTTTAAAATAACCTTTAAGATACATTTTCCGTAAAATATTTTCGCTTTTGCTTACCGTTCCGTCAGCGGATCGGATCGTTTTGGGACTGCGTTTAGGAAACGATCCCTTATCCAACAAAGTATTTTGCGCCCACCAATAAATAAATAGGCACGAATGATTTTTCAAAAGGACATATTATTTACTAAAAGTGAACAACGAGATAAACTCTAAATTTGTTTCTCATCTAGCGGCTTTCTCGAGTTACGATTAATATTACGTAATCTTACACCACTAAAATGGTGAATAAACAATATGATTGATCTAATAGCACGTGAGAGCCTAATACCTCAGGAAGGACTATGCCATCCTTAGGAAACAAAAGCCATACATAGCTTATGTATAACTATTGTATCTATCTGAAATAGATCGGTCTCCGATCAGCGTATTCTTGCTAGCGTC